>VYZT01022312.1:0-78073 GCA_013400735.1 Pomatostomus ruficeps
GATGGCCATCTGCAGTCACAGATCTTTCCATGGGTTTAGGATACGCATGCTTCATGCACCACAGGGTCTGGTGTCATTGTCCTTCTCCCACTTGGCATTACAAAGATCTTATGTTCCTGTGAATGATGACTGACTACAACAGTTCTGGCACTGACAGAAAATGCTGCTATTGTGAGCTATGCAAAATATGGCTTCCAGCAGAGACCATCACAGCATGGTTCTCACAAGCCTGGCCAGAGACTCTCTTTCCAGTTATTCAACAGAACCACTCTTTATTGAGCACTGTGGTTTGAGCACACTAAATGTGCAAGCCCAGACTGGGATAAGTCACAAAGACAATACTATTTTGAAAATACTTCAAGAGCTACATTTTCCTTTCTGTGACGTTGAGGTAAACCCAAGACTCTACTTGGAACATGCTGAGTCTACATGTTCATGCACTGAATTCTGCCCAAACACCGAGGAGAAAACACAGTCTGCATCTTACAAATGGATTATAGCCACAAAATAGATGCTGACAGTTGTGTAAGTTTTCTCCAGTGTATGACTACAGGCAATCCTGCAGAAATAGCGTATTTCTGGCTTTCAGTGGTTTGAATTAATGGGAATAAATATGCACACTGCACAGGGAAATGGTCAGTGATGTAGCCTGGTTTTGCTTCACTGAATTTAATAAGTATCAATTTAAAAATTAATTCTTAAGGAAACCCTCTTTGTGCTTTGTAACGTCAAAGGTTTCTTAAATTCATCCCAGGTGATCATTGCCTTTCTCCAGGGATCACCTCTGACCCTTTCATGTCATGAACTTGATGACATGTGGAAGACAGTTGACCTCAGCAAAGAGGGCTCTTTTAGATAGTGCTGTGTGTAGTTTATTGACTGAGAGATGCAAATGAGAATCAATGATAAAACCATCTCTGATGGTCAATGAGGAGGAATCTGATCTGCTGGCCACTGAACTTGATGCTCTTTTTTAATGATTTCAAAGGGACCTTGGCTTACACACACAAAGGGCCTTCCTTGTCAAGAGCAGGAGAGGCACCACATTCCCTATTCACCCATGGCCTCCAAGGGTGTTCCTCTCAAACAACTCATGTGATTAATACATCATACTGAGTGCAAAGATGACAATTTTCCTGGCCACCAACCAGCAGTGTTTCAAACAATAAATATTTAACGCAGAGATGCTTTCTATCAAGTTCTACCAGCCCATCTCTTTTACACTTCTTTTCATTGCTGTTACTAATTTAGAGCTGCATTTTCAGCTCAAAGTAATCTATGTGCATGCTCAACATCATGCAGTCACCATTTTCCTTCAATATTTTGCTGTATATACCTTAAATCATATGGATGCCTATATGTAGTTATTTAATATTTTAACCTTGTGTATAAATTCATCATCCTTTTAAAAATAGCATCTTTGTTACACTACATTAAAACAGGATACAATTTTCTGATAAACCATTACCAGTTCCTGGTAATTCAGTATTGAAAGACTTTTGTCATCTTTAATATCCTTGATGCTGAAGTTCAGTTTCTAAGAAGCAAGATGACACATAACAATATCCCACTTTTACAGTATAACATACAGGGAATACATTTTCAATGCATCTACTAAGAAGTTACACAAGTTGCCTACAAGATTTTCCATGTATGCCAAAGAGGATCCTCTCAGGATACAACATACTAAGCCCTCAGATAAGACTGCTTTTTTTTTAAGAAGAAATACCTCTTTTACATTTCACTTCTCTCTTTTTCAGGTTTACATGCCCCTTGGAGGCAAACTAGCAAATTACACAGGAAAATTTATGCGATAAGTCAGTCATTTCTTATGCAAATATTATGTTCTGCTTCAGGGTGTATCCTTAAGCTGCATCAGATATTTACCTCAGTTTTTGAAAGAATTTCTTCTGCTAGACCAAAATGCTGTTTTGTAGAAAGGAAATTAGACTGAAGTTTGTGATAAAACAATCTGCAGGCATTTTAAAAGGCATTATCACTAGAATTGCTGAAGAATACGCAATGAGATTTTGTTGCCTAGCAATCTTCTATGTATTTACAATTCATATCAGGTCACTGAAAATCACAGAGATGAAAGAAACCAAGGAAGTTTGCTTCTCAGAGTTGCTGGAAAGTGTCTAGAGGACAATGGAACTGGGGAGGGGTCTGGAGAGTAAATCATATCAGGAAAGTCTGAGGGAGTTGGGGGTGTTTAGCCTGAAGTAAAGGAGGCTTGGGGAAGATCTTACTGCTCTCTAAAACTACCTGAAAGAGGTAGGGGTTGGCCTCTCCCAGGCAACCAACAACAGAACAAGAGAAAATGGCTTCAAGTTGTGCCAGGGGAAGTTCAGGGTGGACATCAGAAAGAATTTCTTCACTGAAAGGGTAGAGAAGGAAGGGGATGCCCAGGGAGGTGTTGGAGTCACCATTCCTGGAGGCATTCAAGAAACAACTGGATGTAGCACTCAATGCCATGGTTTAGTTGACAGGGTGGTGTTCAGTCAAATGTTGCACCTGATCTTGGAGGTCTTTTTCAGCCTAAGTGATTCTGTGATTCTGTTTTGTACTCTAACTTGTACATATTGTCCAATTAGCAATTGACATATTTTCTTTACATACTAGAATTTGAGAAAAAATATTCAAAATTGCCTTTTTTTTAAAATTTCCTGACTATACTCAGAATTAATGTTGAGATCTTAATGTTAGCTCTTCTGACATTACAATGACCCGATTTTGAGTTCCTAAAGTTAAACATTATGTGCCAATTTCAGATACACAGCCTTACCATTCTGGCCCACATCAAAGCATTACAAAGGTCTCAAGGACACCATTCTGAAGGGTGTGAATGAGAGTCCCAGCTATGCAGTCTTCCTTCCTGGAAAAATAACACCTTTGAATTGGGTGGGGGATGTGCATGAAACTTCTTTAGATGTTGGAGCTTCATTATGCAACTGTTCAGATATATCCATTACCATGACTGAAAATTCCAGCTGCTTTTGACTTAAAGGCAAAACTTCAAGGTTACTTTAACATAGCTTTCTCTGCATTTGATAATACCTATTTTCTGCTAAGGAAAAATTAGTTTAGAACTTCCCCTGCCTCACACTGCAATTATTTTTTTCATCAGTTAGAGCAGCTGCCAATTTACTACACTTTGTGACCTGCATTAGGTTGGTTTAGAAGCCAATCTAACAGTAATAAGCCTTGCTGAGCAGGAAGAGCCTTCTTGTTCACTATTCAGGGGATGGAGAGAGATGATAGCATCAACAGTCCTTATCAGATAACAATTGCAAACCCAGTTCTGGCTCAGTCCTCTGAGAGCTATGAATCGATTGGTTCCCTCGTAATATTTTAACTCAAAAAATCTGTAAAACAAACAGTGCATCATGTTCATGAAAAAAAATTATTTTCTCGTATTCATCTGTGTTTTCATTATAGGCATTTCCCATTTTGAGTATGTCACATTTGATAATAATACTGCACACAAATTATAAGACAATTTTGAAGCCAACACAGTACATCAGAAGATAACCCAATAGTAAATAAGGTGTAACTTGCATATGTAATTGCATTTACAAAAGATAATCACTACTAAATTTATTAGAGACGTCAAGGAAAGAAGAATGTGTATTAAGAAACAAAACTTGTCTCTTTTTCTGACCAGTATTGTTGACTATATTATCTATAACAGAAATTAGATTTGACATCCGGGAAACATTTTTAGACAAACTGCTACATGGCAAGTTAGTTGTTTGGTCTTTTTTTCTCCTTAGGGATCATCAGTAAAATCTATGAATTTTATGGCTAAGAGCATTCTCTGAGTAGCCAAAACTTGTATTTGTATATTAGTATTAGTAGTAATTGTTACCCTTTTATTTAAAAAGCCACATCTTTGCCTTTGCAAAAGCTGGGCAACTCCCATTTATTTGGGATTTTACTTTGAAATGAATATCCCCTGGGATCCAAGAACTCAACACTCTGCCCCAAGTGCAAGAGACAATTATTTCATTTCGCTCTGTAGCACAAGTAAACACATCTCACATTTCAAAAATAGCAACAGAAAACCATTCCAAAAGAAAATATTCCCCTGCAAGTCTAAGGAGAGTATAAGGAAGCAAATAAGCTGTGACAGATTTGGTTACTTAATGTACCACTGGGAGGTGCCCAGATCCTGAGGTAATAAACACATTACAAAAATTCATACAGAACAGAAGAGTCTAATTCACATGCAAAGCACTGTGCCCAAAGCATCAGGTGCTCCCCAGAGGGATATAATACAGTGATGATGAAAATAATGGAATAAAAGAAGAAAAAGTATTTAGAATAACTAACCACAAGTCAGAACAGTTGACACTTCACACTGGAAAGTATTAAAGACAAGAAGATAGAAAAGACTCTAGATGTCTGAGAAGATTAAAGTTCAGTCTGAACCAGAATATGCCATGGGAGTCAAGGTATGCCATAAGATATAGTAAGATTTATGTGAAGTATATCAAGGAATCCAGTGGTAAGGAAGAGATATCCTATATTCTCTCAGGGTTATGAAAACAAAACCATAATTTTAGAGATTGTGAATAGAAGCTTTTTTTTTAACAAGTTGTAGTTTGATTTCAGTTCTAGATTGCTTCTATTTTTTCACTGTCTATACAGATAGAGAAGAATACACATATTAAAGGGAAAAATATAGAAGTTATGCTTTACAAGACAGATAATTTTTGATAGAAAAAGGCCCTCACAATGGCAGGGCACATATGCTCAGATACAAGTAAAGGTCACCTCATTGATGAGTGTGTGGTACCTCTGCTAAAAGTATTTCACAGTTGTGCCTTTGAACAGGTCTAAAAACGAAAGACATATCTGAAGACAACCATATCCTTTCATCAGAATGTTAATAAGGAGCCATTATTCCAGTCAAGCCACGTTTCTCCTGAAAAAATTATACTACCCGTACTTATCATGTATGTATGGAATGCAAACAAAAGTAGCATAGGTTACAATTAGTTCAGCTCTTGTTATTAAAAAAAAAAAGCTATGAATTAAAACACATGGGGAAATTTTGAGTCTTTTCTACTATGAAATATCTACTTGTGCTTGCATTTTCAACTGTTCAAATATAGCTATGCAGTCACATTCATACAAATGTAGGAAATACTGCAGTTTAAGGGAGTAGATCATGATACATATTTCCAGATCAATCCCATTACAGGAAGTCACCCAGGCAGTGTGTTTTTATAAGGGATACCTACCACTTCGGTGAGTGATTCAGATTTTTAATTAAAAGAAATAAAGGATCAGGAATCATAAGTTAAAGGCACAATAAAAACATCTTCAATTTCAAGTGTCTCAAAACCATAATGAGCCAGGATTTTTGTTCAGTTCACTTTAATGCTAATCTGAAGACATTTACACGAGTGAGATTCTGACCATTGCAGGCCTGGTGTCCAGGTCAGTGTCCTATTTTGAGCCTATCTCAAATGAATTTTTAGAGAGTGTGAACTTGCTGAAAATACCAGTCCCTCAAAAGGCAATTTTTTTATATACTAAAAATAGGAAATATATCAATAAATACATAAAATGGCTCAGGCTGTTATTGACTCGTTACCTGGGGTAACCATTTTTATAGTGCATTTGTGTTGACACCTTTACAACCAAACTGATTCTTCTTTATGTATGATACATGCTTGGAATAGAGGATTCTGAGGATTAGAATAGAGGGTTCATCATACTGAAAAATGGAATTATATGCAGCAACTCTAAGTATTGCAGGTATGCCAGCAGAGAGGTTTGTTGTGTATGATCATGTTTCAAGAGCACATATACGTCAAGCTTCAGCTGTTTCTGTCAAAAGGGATACCTGGATGCATAATAACACATTCTTTCTTACTCAAGAGCTTCTCTGTGCCATACAATAAAAGCAAAATTGCAGAAAAATTTCCAAAGTTTCTGTCTAAAAAGAAAAATATATTCTGCCTATTAATTTTATTGTCAGTTTTTCTCTATGATAATTCTTTAGAGGTCTAATACAATTTAATATGTGTGATATGTATTACAACTTATGTTGATCCTTTTTATTTCAGGTCACTCCTTAAGGCATTTCTAGGGTGCATCACTCAGTATTCTCTGGAAGATTGTGTCTTACACATCTACTGCATAAATGCAGTGCATCTGGAATTGTTCATGCAAATCCAGAGAGGAAACTTAATGCGCATCTCATATATTTTGGAAAACTGATCTGAACATTGTCTGCATCTTCCCTAAAAGCAAGACACAGCTTCTACCAGATAAGAACATGAGGATTACCGAAGCTATTTCTAGTAGATTTCATGAACATAAAATCTAAAAGTCTCAGTCTACAGATTCCTATAGTTTGAAAAGCTCTGGGCTGATAGAAATTATATTACGGAAAACATTACAGAGGCCTTGCTACAGGAGATGCCACAGATGAAGAAAGCAGAGGGTAAATGTCCCAGGAAAAATCACAGCCAATATGTGCCTTAGAGTCACACCAAAGCAACAAGAAGTTCAACAATGAGAAGCAGCAGCACAAGGAGCTCAGCATGACCCAGCAATGTGTTCCTGCAGCCCAGAAATCCAACCACATCCTGGGCTGCAGCTCAACCTTTGGGGCCAGCAGGATGAGGGAGGTCATTCTGCCCTTCTGCCCAAGCAGCACAAAGTTGAAGGAATACAACGAATAATTTTTAAACATCCTTATGCAAACAATCCAAAGAGGGGCCAATTCTCTTGGAAAAGGATTCCTAATTCATAAATCTAGCAGAGTAAATTCTCTCTATCAGAAAATCAATCACAAACCACAAGACATTTACTGACATCTAAATATTTGTATTTTCTTTGATTTTAAGTAGACTATATTTTGTAATGAGAATTGTCTGATGAACATAAATGGATGTGAGTGCCAATAAAGGACATTTCATTTCAGGTACAGGATGGGTTGGTAACTTAAAGTACTTCCAAGAAGTAATATCTTCAGTTACATTTGGGTGGCTTTGCTTTATGAAAGTCACCCTTTATCTGACGTAAATTAAACTAATAGACAATATTAACTTTTACAGAATTGAGGATTAGAACGAACTGAAACACTAGGGGGAAAAAACATACAGAAGAAAAGTGGCTAATGGCTTCTTCAGGGAAAACCTATTATTTTTTGAACATTAAAAATGTTCAGCTCTTTCAAGTCATAGTTAAAAAGTGATACAAGCCTTTCACACAGCTGGAATTTCAATATTAGACCATTAGAAGACCAGAAAACCTGAAGAGATATTTTAATTACTGGTGTGAGTACAATTCTTTTCTGGTTCACACAAAATTTTTAATCTTGGGATTCTTCCTAAATATGATAGAAAAGTACTAATGAGAATCCTTTCTATTGTCACATTGACTGTTTTAGTCAAATAATTTAATGATGCCATATCATGCAGATAATGAGTAGCTGGGCAGACACCCTTTATGATTTGTCTGTATAATTATAAGCAAAACAAAGCTTTTTATTGGCAAGTGTTTGCATTCTTTAATTTTCAATTAAAGAATTAAAGTTAATAATTCTATACACATTTCAGGTTATTTACAATTATTTTACAGCATAGTTAAGCAATTTCTAAAATTTATTTTTCACAGAATCCTTTTTGTTTTTTGAATTTGAATCACAGGCAGCTCTACAAGTTCTTAACTGTTTTGAAGCTACAACTACTTTCCTCTCTTTGTTAATAATGTAACAGAGATGGATTTCAATTATGCCTGATTATCCTCAGTACTACCCCCTATTTACTGTAAGATATCTTTCCAATATATTTTGGTAACAAAACATAAAATACTCCATAATGGCAATGTCATGAATGCCTAAAAGTGAGTGGTTAAGCTGCCCAGACAAAAGGGATAGCAATGGCCACTAAAATTTGGAAACAGGTAGGTACACAGATGAGGGGTTTTTCTGTCCTTCACAGGAATCTATTTTGCATCAATATTAGTATTAGTAAAAATTCTCTCTATATATTATAGATGGTGTATTTCTACCAATCACCCCTCTCTGGGTCTTGATTTGGGCCTTATTACCATCACTCACAGCCTGAACAAGGCATCACTGCGTGGCTCAGTCTTCCTGTCTCATTCCTGTTCAGTTTTCCTTCTAATGTCATCAAAAGAAGTGGGACGTATGATGATTTCCCTTTTTGCAATGCAAAAGTGAGGCCAGCAAAAACTTGCTGGAGATTGACAATTAATTTATCTCAGTGAAGGCCAGGCAATGCAATTATGCTGCCTTGCAGCCATGGCAGACCTAGCGAGGCTCACACATATTCAACTATCCTAGCCTAAAACCATAAAGCATTCACAGGCTGTTAAAAGTATTTCTAGTTCTCTCTCGAGCTATCAAAAACTTGGTATCACTGGCTGCCTATGGGTGCAGGGTTAGGATTACCATTTGCAAAGCTATTAGTGTTTGCTCTGCTGCACCACCACCACATCTGAAATGATAATTTTAAAAAGT
Organism: Pomatostomus ruficeps; assembly: GCA_013400735.1. Lineage (NCBI taxonomy): Eukaryota > Metazoa > Chordata > Aves > Passeriformes > Timaliidae > Pomatostomus > Pomatostomus ruficeps. The sequence continues at coordinate 8,504 of VYZT01022312.1, forward strand.
CAAACAAGAAAGAAAAAGCAGTTTCTTGCATAAAAAATATAGGTTATACAAAACTGGCTTCCTCAAGGAGAGACTGCAGCCTGAAGGTTACAGCTCTGACAGTTGTTTTCTACTGCCTCTGCTTTTCAAATGTGATAATGTCATTTTATAAGCACCCCAGAAAGAGTTTACAACCTCCTCCCAGGGATTGTAAATCCACTGCTTTTCTCCTCTAAATTTTTAACAGATACCATTGTTTCCTTAAATTGCACACAAGGGGGTTGAAAGAATCAAGATTATTCTCAAGTACATTAAATTCAGTTTCAAGGCCCTTTACGACACACAAAACTGTATCAAGGGACAGTTAATAGGCATGACAGATTCAATCCTGAAAGGTGAAAGAGCACTGCAGCAGCAGCTAAGAAATGCTAACCAGAACTACAACAAAAATCATCTGAAACAAAGATGTGCTGCCCAAGGAGCCCCAGCTTAGTGCAACAACAAGCCATTCATTAATACAAATACAATATCAAATAATTCTTTTTATTTAACCCTGTCTAGGTAAAACATTGAGCTGAGCTGAATATACTTGAGCACAGATAGTGTCTGACAAGACACTCACTTTTCACTTTCACTTGCTGATCCGTCTGTACAGACACTAGAATTGCAAAACCATTCCATACAGTACAGGGAATGGCCTGAGTTTTGGGGCAATAGAGCCCCTTCCAGAGCAAATCAAACAGTGGGGATGCCCTTGAGTCACCTCCACAGCAGAACACCAAACCTCAGTAAAAGAATCTATCAGAAGCTAATTTTTGAAACAAATCCAGTGAGTTACATGTTAGTTGGTAACACCTTGATTTTCCAGTACAGTTTAAAGAGTAAGTTAAAGCACCGTGTTTATGTGTGTGTGGCACAGCTGGGACAGGGCACTGCCCAGCTGCCAGGCCTGAGCTAGCAGGGCTGCACACTCGGCTGTGCTCCGTGGCCATCTGCTCCTTATGGAGCCTCCACTCTAGGCTAGCTGCTGCTGCTATTCCTGCAGCCACTGTCAGACACCACAGCTCTCCACTCTGGCCTGAAGTCAGTTTTCAAGAGTTAAATATGGTATTTCAAGGTAAGAACTTCATGGTGCTTTGGATAGTTTTAGTTCCATGCACACCTACTCAAACCAGATTGTCATACATGCAATAAGGCCAGAGTGTATTCATTCAAGCCTTGGCACACTCATGATTCCCAATCATTTGTGATGCATGAATATTCATTCAGATAAACTACTCATCACCACACAGTTTGTAGAACTCTTTGTTGTACAGTTACTTAAATCTTGAATGTGCATTAATAACTAGTGTTATTACAGTTACTTTTCCTTTTATAATTTCATTAAACAAAATAAATAATTTCTTTTTTTTTTCCATGTGTAATATCCTAATTAAGCCTTCCAGCTTGCTTTTTTCCTCCAGTCAGTTTCATCACCATATTATTTTATTACTTCTTTGGGCCGCTTCAATACAGATCTTTAGAGAACTCATCCACTTTGGTAAGTACCCCTCCATGTACCTCATCGTCTCCTCTCCAAGCAGCTCTTCAGCCACATTAGATTTTTCCTCCTGGTCCTCATTTTATTCCACGTGCATGATTTCCCAGGTGATATCATATCAAAAGCTTCACTGAAGTCCAGAAGTATTTCTTTCAAGCTTTTGTTACCAATGTATATTCCAAGCTGGTAAAAACTTTGCTACAGAGAGACGGCTTCTCAAAGAGAAGACATTGAAGATGTGCTGTAAAGCCCATACATGCAACTTTGATTTTGCTTTAAATATATAAAGATATTTCCTATTTTAACAGGCACATTGTTTTATACTCTTCATTAATCACAATCAAAGATTAGACTCAGAGGAAACAAGCTCTGTGCTTTTATACTAATTAACTGTTGCACATGTATGTGTGCATGCAATAACAATGAAGGATCAAGGGAAAACAGTGTTTAGTTTTGTTTAAGGATCCTAGTGGAACAAAGCAAATAGTGCTATAATTAAAGCTGCTTAATCCTTCTTCTTTTCTCAAATTTTTTGCAGCTTCGTTCCTGTCTGGCTTTCTGCCATATCTATCTTATATTTCTGCTTGCACATGTGTAAATATAGAAAATATACGTGGCACACCTGAGTTCAATTTAGTGAAACCTCAATTTATGTTTTGTCTCATATATATAATTGAAGAAATAAAGAAACATTTCTAAAAACAATTCTGTCTTCCTCCTGCTGGACTATTTTCACAGTGACTAAAGGTATTTCCCACTGTGTTGTAATTCCCCTGCTAAGATTGACAATTTATACAATACGCATATGTGGAAACACCTTCTTTTGCTATTCTGAAAGCAAGATTAGTAATCCTTGTACTGATTACTTTTAGCTCTTCTAATTCAATAGTGATGGATTTCAGGGGTATTCAATATCTCTAAAAAAAATCTACCTTATATTAACAGATATCATATTACAAAAGGAGCTCTGACTATTTTGCCTTTCAAAAGAAAGGAAAAAGCCTTTGGAAGTAAGAGGCCATTTAAAGTTCACAAAGCAGCCCTTGTGTTCCTGTTCCAAACTGTCAACTTTCACTTGAGTGGTTAAATTTTACATATTTTCATTTTCTTTCTAACATACAGAACTATTTGTTTACCAGAATAATAGAATTATGGTTGAAAAAGACCTCCAAGATCATTGAGTCCAACCTCTGAGAGAATGTCACTTTGCCAGCTGGCCCATGGTGCCGTGGTCCAGTCATTTCTTGAATGCTTCCAGGGATGGCAACTCCACCACCCTCCTGGGCAACGTGTTCTGATGATTAACCAACCTTCAGTGAAGAAATTTATCCTGATCTCCAACCTGAGCTTCTCTGGCACAGCTTGAGGCCATTTCCTCTTATCCTGTTGTTACTTTCCCAGGAGAAGAGCCCAATCTCCACCTTGCTACAGCCTTCTTGCAGGTAGCAGTAAGGAGAGATGAAGTCTCCCCTGACCTCAGTGCTGTATTGGTTTACACCAGTGAGGCCTGTATTGCTTTTGATATCAGAACACTGATTTTAGTCTTGACGTTTAGGTTTAGATGTCAAATTCTGGGTACCTTTGGTTTGAAATGATGGCTCTGATGGACTCTAATTCTGTGAGAAATCAGTTCTCACTCTTCTTTCTGTGCTCTCTGGTTCACAAATGCATTTATCTTTGCTTGTGTTATCTTTTTTTTTCTTTAGGTCTCTTCTATTTCTTACTTATTATTCAGTTGCTCATTCTTTTTCCCCCCTTCTCCTTTGTCTCTTAGTTCCTTAGCCATTTATTATTCAGTTGCTTATTTCAAAGCATTTTACAAGGCATGCTAGTCTGCTCACATTTTCTCAATGCTGAGTAGTCACATCAGGAAACCTTTTCACCTTACAACTGAAATTTACCAAAATACCTGTTTAGTTTCCAAGCACTCCACCCAGCTGCTTTTGTGGCATGGTTTACACAGTGAAAGAGCTGAGATGTTGAAGCCAAGATTTGTGGCCCCTTCACAAGGAGATTGCCTGCCATTCAAAACACCCACATAACACAGTTTGTGCTGGTTGCAGAGTTGTAAATTGTAATTGATTGTTCTCTCATCCCCTCCTGTTTTCTGGGGACAGCAATGGGATGAGACCTCTCGTAGGGTCTGGTGAGAGGCTCATTTCTGACACATCATCCACTATTACTGGTTTCAAATTGAGGCATTCTCTTCAGAAGACAGCCCAAAATACATATTAGGGATTATATATCCAGTCCAAAAGAATACCTGAATACCACTGATGGGCTGGTCAGCAAGGAAAAATATGTCCTGAGCTGTCCAGAGTAGCCTTCCCCTATCTGACAAACACACCCCTTCGACAGTGACAGGCCAGATTCTCACGTGCATTTCAGGACAGGATGGGAGATGCCAGTGCAACCAGAGAAATCAAGTGACACAATCCATTACAAAGATTCACAGCAAAGCCAACTCCATTTGTATTAATTACTCTGGGGTTTCCTTGGTATTTATTATGTCACCACTGGGGCAAACTAACAAGCATGGATATTACAGGTGTATTGGGCTATGTGATACAGCTGAGCCCTGTGCAAAGAAGATGAAACTGCTTTATAGTGAAAAGGACTTATTAAAAATGGAAGCAGCTCCCTCTTCCTGGGATATTTATCAATATTCCGTATTGATAAGTAAGACCTAATAATATCTGTACCATACAGCTTTCTGACCTAATTCAAGGCAGATGTTTCTGTCTCCGTAGTATTCATGTTACATAGTGCACACATAACCTAAGGCTCTCGGAGGCTGCAAGAGCCAGTCTATGGAATAACAGTTAGCAATAGCCTATTTCACATGGGTAATGCAACAAAGATTGAATTATTCAGCACTGATGTAAGCTTTGAGGTCTCAAATACGTCTTCCCATACGTGTGTGTCCTCTCTGAGCCAAAGTACCAAGCATACAATTTTCTAAGCACACTCAGTCAAAATGTCATTTTATAAGCTATGTATCTTTCCATCTTTTAGAGAAAAGAGAGAAAGAACTTTCTGTGTGTATGCATAGAGTTCTTTTTAAACAAGAATAATATAGTTTTATATATTGTATGTCAAAAGCCATTCACCCAAAGCTATAGTAGCTGGGGTTATTTAGTGTGAGGAACACGTTACGTGGTGTGCTCTATACCTCCCATTCTTGACGATTTGAACAGGTGGTCTCTGAGCTGAAATACTTGGGTTTCAGATGAAGGGGATATACTCAGCCAGATATTCTGAAAGCATAAGCTCACTAGCCATTATTTCCTGGTTATTATTAGCTTTGCAGCACTTTCATGTAGGAGCAGCCTGCTGCTTCACAACCAGCTGGTTATCATTTTCAAAGGTCTCCCAAATTCTTTCTGGAGTTTCTTTGGACCTCCCTCCAGAAAGATTTCATTTTCTTTGGACTTAAGGGACATCAAAAGATTAGATTGTGTCATACTTTTTAAGTGCTAGCTTTATTCATCTCAGAGAAAAAACCAGAATTATCAAGCTACATCTAACAATTCCAGCCTTCTGAAAAATCTTTTTGAAAATGTTAAAGACTAGCCCAGTCTGATCATGACCCTGTTCTATATTTAGTACTAAATGTATTCTGAAGGCATACAGAAATCTGGAATTTGGATAAGAAGTCCCCAAATGAGAGAGATCAAACTGAAAGGAATTTAATTGTAGGGTAACTAGAAGTCCTGTATAGCAGGCTTTTAATTAAACCAGGATGAAAAAATATATTCATTTTAGATTAATAGGAATTTAACCACAACCAAACTTCTAGCAAATTAACTGTCCTAATACTTATAAAGTAACATCATCATTTTGTTATGAACAGGTTTCTATGCAACACGATGCAAAGGCTATAAAACTGAAATACCTGGCAACCCTGTGGTAAAAATGCTTCTCTGGTCCCTCTGCACAGGGCTGCACCACACCCTGTTCACATCCCCATCGTGTGGCCAGACCTGCCCAGGACAGTGGACCTTGATTTACTGTTGCATAAACAGTACTTCCGTGTTTTCTAAAGTCACCACGTACATCTGGGGGTGGAAGGCAGGAAGGTGCTCAGTGTGGCAAAGATAAGACACAAAAGGCTCTGTGCCCCAGGAGCCGGGCAGGGAAGCAGCCAAGGGCTGGGGTCAGACAAGGCACTGGCCAGACTTACTCATGCCCTAATTGTGCCTTTCTGCATGTGTTCAGTGGAAGATGGGAAACTCCTGTCTCTTTAAAAGCCCAAAGAAGGCCCAAGTTGTATTTTTGGCTCTAACACTTTGTTGTAATTTTTAGTTATTTTTCCCATTAGACTTAGCTGTTCTTTGACATCTTTATGTTCGTCGTCCTATCAAATGCTGTGCTATGTTACTCATACATATTTAGGAGATGATATTTTATACATTTATTTGCACAAAGCATGACCAAAGACAAGACTTCATTATTTCCAGTGGCTTGTACCAGCCTTAAGGAGACAATAAAATTGTTTTGCTTCATTTACTCAGAGAATTTAGGTACTTGTCCTTAAAATTTATTAAGTACCTAATGAATTCATTTGTAACTAGATGATTTAATAAATGCCTAGTGTTTATTTCTTGCATATATAATATTATGTTTACTTACAACTGGAATAATAACAAAAAGAATTGCCACATATCACCAGCTTTTTGGATCATGAGAAAATGGTACCTTAAATTGCATTATTGGCTATGCACCATAAACATGTAGTGCAGCATTCTCACTTTGGATGTTCTGGTCTGTAAAAAGATATTTTTGCATTTCCACTTGTATAAAAATGTCATTGGTGGTTTATACTCCATGAGATTCCCTCAATACAATAGGAGAATTATTTGGGTGTCCCTGATTAATGCTAACTGGCAGAACACACACGAATTCCTTGTGTGTTAATGAAAAACTCCACAAACCCTTTCTATTTAAAAATCCTAAGCATGGAGAGGTTTCAAAATATGATTATATGATCATTTTTAAATAACCAGTATTTTACCTCCTCTAGGGTTCTCTGTGTTTAATTATAAAATATAGTTTACATTTAAAACTACAGGCATATGCTCTGTTATTCCAAATGTTCTGTTCCTTTTCTTAGTCACCTTTTATAAAGAGTCCTGATCATAAATAATCTTAACTTCATTTCACCAAAAAGAAAAAAAAATCTTTCAGCAAAAGGCAGTTTTTATGTCAGAAAAGTTTTGTTTGGCACATAAATTGGGTTGACTTCTATAAGGTTTATCTTATATAAATTCAAATCTGGAAACACAGAAATACAAACACATCCTGATTCCTCTACTCAGCAGGAGAATAAGGTGGCAATCTGGCCTCCACACTTGTATTTCATTAGTAACTCTTCAAATAAGTGTTACACATTAGAAACGGAACTAATAGAAAATACTGGTGAAGGGTGACATTCTTCAAATCTCTCCTCAGCCCTGTGATTCTGTCCAATGCTGTCAATTAAAAACTCCACAGTTCCTGATGGCTGAACATCGTAACTCCCGAAGAGTTTAAAGTTTTATAATCTGAGATGATACTCAAACACAATCAAGGAAGACAAGTATTCCACCGATTATTTTCCCTGGCACTAAAGACTGAACAAGAAAAAGCTGTGCTCCAATTAAATATATGAGAACCTGGGATTATCAATAATGATACTTTGGCTCTGACACTAGCTCCTTTTTTCAGCTAGTAGAAGTCAACCTGATTTCACTACCCACTTCTTGGTAGGAAGATGAAAGAAAAAGGAGTTAACGCAAATATCTAACTGATGTATTCTCAGATCCATCAAATATATTTGCAACTTCTCTTAGTACTGAAATACATATTACTTGAGGTTATCAAAACATAGTAACAAAAGTTCTCAAAATTATGTCAAAGTTACTTCTCCTAATGTCTAGATTAAATACTGATTAAATCAAATTTGTGACTCAGAAACCCTTCAGAACACCAGTCAGCTTAAGACAAACAGGAAATGGAGCAGCAGAATAGGAGGGTGGCACAGAGGTTGCTCCCTGCTATGAAGTGAATGGCAAAAGTTAACCTGCTTTCACATTTGCCTGAACATAACTTATATTCTAAATAATTTCATCTCCTTCTGCCTGCCTGGGATCACATGGCTGGAGATCTGCAACTGAAATGCAGACCTGTCACACATGGGCAGGCCTGGCTTGCTGCTTCCAGTGGCAGGCAGGGGCAGATTCCTGCCCCAGGAATCAAAAGGGAAATGGAATCAGGATGTGCCTGAATCACAGCGAGATGGTGACTCTGTTAACATGACCATTTGAATGTGAACTACAGAGAGGTGTGCCATCTTCTACTATAATACCACAGAATAATGGTACACTGTACACTCTTCTTCTACACAGACACACTGCAAACAAAAATTATACACAGGATTCTCTCTGGAAAAGCAACAAGTATAAACAGGCTTTTCAGAGCCTATGTCTGACCCAAAAGGATATGTTAATCTAATCTAGCCATGCTCATCAGAATCTGATGCATATTCCAAAAAAATTCAATGTTTTCCGCGAACAAATTAAAAACTCTCTTTTAAGTCTTTTAACTATTATGTGCTTATCAAAAACACTTTCATAACACAATGGCTTCAGCTGCATTCCATAAAAACAAAGAAAAGAGAAACTTTAGCAATCCTTAAATTCTAGGATTTGAAAAGCTGATGATAGAGCAATAAAAGATACAACAAAAATGCTCAAGAAACAGCTCACACCATCTGATTTAATTGGGTTATAAGAATTAACTCATGCCAGGAAAGGATTTCAAACTTTGCAGTTATTTTAACAGCCATGGATAGATAATTTAAAGGCCATCAAACTGGAAGCTCATGATAAAATGAGTCAGAGAACTGAAGCTGCCAGAAAATGTGAAGGGCATACATAATAAGTACCTACTAGGGATGCTTGGCTATTTGGTATGTACTGTACAACTGATTGTTGAATGCACCACTCTAAAAAGCCATAACAAAAAGAATAAATAAAGAAGCAGAATCCTTCAAAAGCTTTTGTCTGACTGAAGCTAATTGTTACAAAACTGTCTCAGTGCTCAGCTTTGTTCTTTCCATTGTAGGGGTGGGATTATCTGAGAGTTCATCCTATTTAATTGATTTTTTCTTATGTATCTTAGGATAATGTTTTAATTTGGTGAGCAGGAAAGGGGAAGTGGGGCTAATGGCCAACCAAAATGTAATTTAGACACTAATAAATATTTCAGATGGGGATGGTTAAAAAACTAGAAACATAAAATATATGGCCTATATTTGGCTCTGTATGATGAAAAAAAGTAACTTCAAACCTTCCCTCACTGAGGAGAAATGGTATAAATTTGCTTCCCTGCTAAGAGATAACACAATTTGGTGATCATTATCTGCTATCACAAGATACCTCCTGGGTGCTTGGGAGTTGGCCTGAGCAAAGGATGAAGGTTCAAATTTCTTTGCTTCATATTTAGTCCATGCTCATCCTTTTATAAAAAAACCAAGCTGTGAGTGCAAGATGTTTGGCAGTGATTAAAAGGGGACTGCTGAACTCTGTGACATTCCCTCAGTGAGCCCATCCTCTGACTCAGCTCCCAGCAAGGCAAGGACAGGACTGGCTACCTTCAGTAGCTGGTGTGCCTTGCAGTGCTTGCTTACTGCTCAGCACACAAAGTGCATATGAACAACCAATACATAAATAAGAAATAGCTGAAAGAATAAATTCATGTGCTATGAGGAATTTTAACATGCTCAAGTTACCTAATATTCTTTTCTTCTACAAAAAAAAGTCCTGCGTAAGAAGACTAGAGGAGACCTGCTTTAGAAGCAAATTTGTGCAAAGTGCTAGAACTTTTAACTCCCTGGCTGGGGGCCTGTGCAGGCCTGCAGTCCTGCCCCTGTTCTACTGCCTTCTGGAGACAGTTTAGTCCAAAGACAAACTTCTCTTTCTTTGAACTAGACATTTTCCTTAAATATACCAGAACTGTGTCTCACTCTCCCAAACAGAAAGAAATCTTGTCCTTAAACAGCATGCCTTTTTGTGGTTTTGTGAGAACAGACAGTTATCTATTTCAAGGTTAAATCCATGCTGTTCATAGTTATGTGCAGCACAATATCTATTCTGGGGATGCTTTTAAGTCTTGAGCATGAGCCAACCTCTCTACCAAAAAGGCTGAGCAAGAAAGGCCATGTGCCATAAAAGCCACCTGGAGCAGGCTTCGGCCAGCCCCAGCACGGGGCTGTGCTCACATGAAGCAGCTCCTGAGGAAAGAGCTGTCTGCCAGTATCCCCTGGGAAGACAGGGACAAGGAAAGGGAAGAGCAGCAGTGGAGTCACAGCAGCCCTGACACCATCAGGCTGCCAGGGCAGTATGCCAGGCCACAGCTATCACCAGTGAGGAGACTTTGCGGGGCTGAGAGATGAAGTGAGAGCACAGGGCCAGCGCTGAGACTGCATTATGGACCACGGGGTGATGGATGGGGCGGCACACGTGGGATGAGGGCTGGGGCAAGTTGTGCCGCCCAGCACAGCCACCATCAGCCACGCTCACCCAGGTAGCCCTGGCTTGCCAAGCAGGATCCTGCACTCCCAGAGGCTCTCTGGAGGTGCTGCATGGGCAGGTCCTTGAGCTGGGAGCCGGTGCAGGGAACAATGCCCTTGACCACAGCCCCAGGCCTGGTCATTGCCAGGAAAGAGGTGCCACTGCTGATCCAGGCAGCACCTTCTGCTGGGGCCAGCCTCAGCCCAAACATGCACAGAGACAGGTCTCCTTCAGGAGACATTTCTATCAGACACACAGAGCTACTCCAGTCCCTGCACACACAAACCAGGCTTCCTCTTCTCCCTCACATAGACAGTTTGGCACCCCAGCACCTCAGGACTCAGCATTTACAAGTGATTTGCACAAAAGAGAAATCTTCCCTTAACCACCATATCTTGCTCATTTGTAGGTGAGGTCCTTGGGCGTTTCTCCCAGACTGCCCAAGCACAACTTCAGTGTGAGAATACCAATGCCAGCAAAGCTGAGCAGCAGTTGCTTCAGCAGTGTGCTGGCCATGCTGCCCCCAGCCTTTTGTTCATCCAAAACCTGATGTGCTCAGAGGGTCTAAAAGAACACTGCACACAGAGCACTGCATGGCTTAAGTCCCGGTGCCCTAAGGTTTGAAGGCATCACGTTTGGATGATCAAGGAAGTTTTCCCTATTATTCACAAGCATCAAGGAACATCAGCACCCTATTATGAATGATGACTTTCCAAATCACTGTGGTTCATTTAATTGAATTTGAACTCTTCATGTAAACAAAGAGGGGAGGAAGAAAGATACTTGAAGAAATCAAAGGAATGAATCAACCACAAGACCACAGCAACTGAGTATTTCCCATGATGGTTAGGGAGTTCAATGCAATTTAGATTACATTCAGTAAGTGAAACTTTGACTTGTGATATTAATGGGCTCATAATAGCTTCCTTTGGGATATATATTACTTCCACTTCTGTTAAAACTTCCTTTGATAACTTATTCATCACTTTGTCTTTTAAGAGTTACAACGTGTTTCTTGATACATTTAGTATGCAAGTCCTCCTGGAAAAAGGTTTTTGACCTTAGGTAATTTGAACTCTCATGATTTATTGTGCCAAAATCAGAGAGGGTAATTTCAATTGTACTGTTCAAAAAGATCAAGGAAAAAACAAAAGAAGAAATAAAAAGACACCATTGACAGAGACTATAATCTCAGAATAATTTGGGCTTCATGAGAATATTCTAATTTAACAATAAATAGACAACATAAAAATAGACTGTATATAAAGGATGCTAACAATGGAAAGATATTGAGGTAATAAAAAAACTGTGCAAACAAGACAACATGGCAATACTCAGCATTACTGAGCATTTTACAATCTCTTCTATAAATATTTCTTTTATAGTTAGTAATTCCGACAGTAATCATATGGTTTGAAAAATTGCTGTTCCTTCTTGACACATTACTGAGAGAAAATGAGGGTCAGTGGAGAAAACAAGACTGATTATGAAAATAGGCAGCAAGCTTAGATTTGCACACACTTACTGTGTTTTAATATACTAATCAAAAAATGTTCATGATTTTATCTATGATATGCTACTTCAAAAATGCCTCCAAGTGCATACACATAAATAAAACAAAAGCTCTTTAAAAAACAGGCAGACAGAGAATGAGACACATCAAAATAACCTGAATTCCCAGAGCACAGGCGTTTAAGGATAAAAGTCACTGTTTTGCACAATACAAAACAAAGAAATTGATAAAATCAGATACTTGATGGACAGGTAGTTAAAACTTATTTTAAAGGAAAGCAAAGGACATCCATTTTTGTGCTTCCCTTGTGAAGGACACTTGTGTGACTTGAAGTGAGACATTTATTTCACAGCCTCTACCTAGGCACAGCACCTTCCTTACATGAAATGCAAGATAACCTGTAGAGTAGGGAGAGAGACATGGGCTGTTCTCATATGGCAGAAAATGTTTACTTATAAAAGAAAGGATTTTATAACAGAACCAGTGAGTCACAACATAGGTTACCTAGTGGTAATTTTACTACACATTTCAAAAATAAACCAAAAAAAGTAAAATCTCTTGAACAAGTGGAAAGACACCCACCCACCTCCCATCTCAAAATAAAGGATTAGGAAGCCCCACTGTATTACCATCATATCCTCCTGCATACCAATACTTTCAGGTCTCCTTCAGACTGCAAGCAATTAGTCATGGAGGGGACAACACATCAATGTTTACTCAGGTTTGATGAAATATCTGGGGGTAGCCTGTTGAAAGCATTTACAATGCCTCCATCCTTAAAATCTACTTCTCCAGTGTTCTGTGCACACACTAAAATGGACCAACAATATCCTATATTAATAAAGCTTCTGGAGAGTCAAATACATCAAGCAAGACTCTTAAGTATCCCAGAATGAAACAAAACAGAAATAATCATAATCAACGCCAAACTTCTGTTGCTGTCAGCAGTCACTGCACACGTTTGGGGGTGGGGGGGGAACAGTGCTTGAGTTGAAGCCACCCAGCTGAGCTCACCTTTGGGGAGGTGGGAGAAATACCACTTACTGTCTCTAGTGTGGGGTGCCTCCACAACTGCATTAAAACAAGGCTTCCAAACTAATGAAGAACCTTATTCTCCCCTGAAAATGGGAATGTATAATTCTAATATTCCTAATTCTAACATTGCTCTCCTGAAAAGACCCAACAGTAGGTTAGCAACAAAGGCCAACAAGATATCTGCTTACAGTTTTTCAGATGGAGATTTTACACCATTTGCTACTATCACCACCTTCAGAGGGAATTTCAGCTTCCCATGTGGACATACTAAAAAAAAAAAAGATTCCCAGTGATATCACTATTTTCCATAATTAACCTGAGTGTTAAAGTGTAAGACACTTGAATGTGGCAAATATTGCTATAGGATTGTTGGGACTTTTAAGCTGTGAAACTTTCATTGTGTCTGTTATCCAACACGGACATTTTCTACTTCCCACTCAAAGAGAAAATACAGCATCTGGCATAGGGGAACTGGTAATGGGATTGCAAATGTTATCTGATTAAATATCCTATAGAGTTTGACATCTATAATAGATTTCCACTGATCTAAAAATTAAATTTCAGAACTTGGTTGTTCAAAAACTGGAAGGAAAGGATGGGGGGAAAAGGTCCCTGTCCCAAGTACTTTATAGAAATCTGTACTTTCAACATCTTTGAAATTCTTGGCTTCACTGAAGACTATTTCTATGCATTCAAGTCACCACTTGATTCTGAAGGCAACAGATTTTTTTGATCTATACTTTGCAAATCTTTATCCCCACTGTACTGCATAATCCATGCATTTTAATAGCTAGCAAATCAATTATGTGTTTTGCTCTACTGAAGCACTAACATTAACAGTTTAGATACCTTGCTGAACACAATCATGGAAGAGAACATTGCCAGCTTTTTGACTCATTCTGAAAACTATACCCAAAAATAGTCCAACAAAGATGGAAGTTAATTACCAGATACCATTTAAACTGGGATTTGGAGCTGCTTGAAATTACCACTTTGCATAAAGCCTACAGGAACATTGTTATAAAACCGAAGTGTGCCTGTCACAGGGCATTTCATGCGCTGCTTACAGGAAATATTGTTAGTTTTTATATTACAGAAAAATCAAATATTGTTTGTACATGTGATACAAACTTGTCAATTTCAGTACTTTATCTCTATGTGACTCAAAAGACGTTTGAGTACAGTTCAGTGCAAACTCCTGTTATAGCACATCATGCAATCCCTCATATGTGTATCAGATTAGAGGCTCAGGAAATTAAGATTTTCAGACTGCATTTACCATGTGAGCATATACAGAATTTAAAATAGTTATATATGTGTAAATGTACACGGGTCAGTGCACTAACACTGTTTTGGGCTTTGAGCATTTTTTATGGGGTTTTTGTTTGTTTTCTGAAGTTATTTCTTCTCTGCCTTTTTATTCTTCTGGTTTGATCACTGGACAGTGATCTATGCTCAGCCCTTGTTTTGTTTAATACCCCCACAAGGATCTTAAATAGCTGCAAGGCAGATATTGTACAGATATTCACATGGAGGCTGAACTTTCCTGTCCTGGCTGATGGAATTCACATGATGAGAAATGATACAGTCCCTCAACCCTAGATCAAGCAGTAGAAGAAGTTGAAAACGAATTTCTACACAATAATCCCAAGGCCATTCCTCTTGCAAAGTACTCTGTTGTTGCTTGAGAAAAATCCTCACAGGCAGATTTGTAATCCAAAAAAGATTTTTCCCCCCTCCTTTCCTTTCTGGAGTCCAGCAGGGACTATTCAGACCCTCATTTACATCAGTCTCAAAATTTTCTTGCACCTGTTTCTTATCTTTCAAGGATGCTTAACCATATCAGTGTCTAGTATTCTAGCGATTTGGCTTTACCTCAGCTGATACATCTGTGTTTTTCACAGTTACAACTTACAACTGGCCCCCAGCCAATCTCCAATTAATTAATGCTCCAAGGGCCTTCTGTTCTTCTGGCCTTCTCAGCTGAAGATTTCCTGGCTTATTGCTGAAATTTTTGTTTTTACCTAAGTACATAGGTTTGCACTTTGCATATTATAGCTCATTTGTTGCTTTTTAGGCCTAACAAATCATCTTGTCAATACATTCCATTTGCACACTACTGTTTTCTTTCAAAAGCTGTGAAAGAAAGCCCTGCATGCTCATTTGGTTAGTTTGAGCTATATGGAATTTCAACACCAACTCCTATTCCCTCTAGGATAGTTAAAATATCGCACTCTACTCCGTAGGGAGAGGGTATCACCCAAATTCAGCTAGAAGGAATGTTACGTCAGGTCCTCTGTGTCAGACATTCCCACACCCCAACAGCCTTCAGGAGCACATGGGAGAAAGGAAATGAAGTATTGCAGGGAATATTCAACGAATGCTTCATCCAATAAGAAAATTAATTAATTTTTCACCAAGTGTCCTGGGGTGATTTTTATGCTCTGGTTTGGGTTTATTTTTTTTTTATATTTTTTTTTTTTTTTCCTATCGTCTGCTTAAGCCCAGGAATGGGTTCTGTAACCTTGAGCTAGAAGAGAGACAACCTGATATGGTTTGTGTTTATCTCTTTGAGATAAAGCACAAGTTTGTTGGTTTTTTGTTTTTTTTTCTTCCAGTAGTCTGTTCAGCTGTGAGTTAGGACAGAGGGTTTTTTTTTCCTTTCCCCTTCCCGCTGAGATTGCAGTTTTCTTTTGGGTTTTTTCTTTTTTTTTGACTGTTCGGCTTGTTTTTTCCTATCTGAAAAAATCAGACCATCTCCGGGGGAGACAGTCGGCGGGACTCTCGCCAGGAGCAGCCAGACACCCTGGCCCAGCCAGGCCAAATCTTCAGGAGGAGCTGAACTAGAGAGACACTCTGAAAAAATCCACCATCTTTCTCCACGGTAGAGAAGGTTTACTGTCTAATATTATTCAAGTTTTGTTTTGTTTTTTTGCGCCTGTGTGCACTTTGCTTGTTAAATAAACAGTTCTTTTTCACGTCTCTCCAAGAAGATTTTGATTCTGAACCTTGGCTGGGGGGAGAGGCTGTAATTCTGCCTTTTTAGAGGAGACACCCTTTCAGAGTCTCCTCCCAAAATTTGTCTCAAACCGGGACACCAAGGCATTTCAAGGCTGGTCATAACATCTTAAGGACTAAGAAACCAAACATATTTTCTAACAAAATCTCTGTATTCTGCAGCAAACAGGGAATGGTTTTTAATACATTGAGGAACCTGGGTGTTACTCATTACTGAATGCTGTACAGAACTGAAGTCCTTCTTTTCTCTTTCTACTAAACCATATCATAGATAAGATGTCAGTTTGCAGTTTCTGTTCATTATCAGAATTACAGCTTTAAATTAAACAAAATATAAAGCATAGTTGGATTTCTAGTTCAATAATTGCAGCATTTATTTGAAATTTGAGAGGAAATCAATGATTTATGTTTGCTAATCAAAACTCTTGCACCCACATGTATCTGTTTAGACATTCCATTTCTATTGTTGCTGTTGACTTTTTGAACATCCATATCATGACAGACAAATCCAAATGAGAAAAACCTACTTTTTTCTGCTGTTTTCTTTGTTTCAAAATACCTTTTAACCTTGGTCTTCCAATCGGAGAAGCTTAAAATCTACCATTAATTAATTATCTACTGAGATTTTTTCTTGGCTGAAAAGAAAACCATCACCATTGTGAAGATTAGATCGAGCCAGTTTCTTCAGTAATAAGTTATAACTTAATGCCGTCTAAACTCCAAGATTAATTCTTAATCAAAGTTTTCACACTTCCACTGTGTGATTTGTTTTACTAAGATCTACTACAAATAGCATAAACAAAAAAATCTTAGTAATTTTTCTTTAATATAAGGTTATAAAATGACCATGTTTGCTTTATTTTCCTGTTAACCAGCCATTCAGAATTTATTCAGGAGAATATGTAATTCAGTCATATAAAGACAAAAGACCTCTGAGAAGAGTGAAGATGAAAAATCAGAGCCTCGATGTTTTTCCTGAATGGAATAAGTATTAAAGCCTAAAGAGTTATTATCATATGATAAAAATCCCTGTCTTTTACTTTAATCCCTTGCTATAGTGCTCTAAAAAAAAAAAATGCTACTGAACCACAGATGCTTCAAGCAATGTGAATTTCAGTTTGCTTATAATCATTTATCAAAGCACAGCTTTACTCCCAGTATTGAGCCAAAGGCCCTCTCTTTTGCTGTCAAACCTGTAACTCTTTAGGCATCAAGCACAGCCAGAACTCCTGCTTTTCTTTTTATAATTAGTCTGCTCTTAATGGAAAACATTAGTGACATTAATTTATATGTGTAAAATACTGTATTGGATTCATATAAAATTTAACAATAGCTCAGGATCAGTACATTCATATTTTCATGGACTTCCTTACATGAATGATCACCTACATTGGCTGAGATTTCTTTTTGCCCATAAACATCAGTGTGAAGACCACTTTTTTCTGAGAATTTTAGAATGTTTCATTCTCCCAATCAAATTAATTTTGTTTTCGTTTTACAAAAATGGAGTCAAATTTAATGTCAAATGTTACTGCAAAGGTTAATAATTTACCACATGTAGTAAGGAGGCAAAATTAAGTGGTTGTAAGATCATTATTTCAAAATTATTATCTCCTAGATAATAATTTTAAAATAACCATCTTGTGAATACTGTAGGTGATGAGGTTGCTAGAAACTGGTATATGTAAAGACATTGAAGTACTTTCTGTGTTAGAGTTGTATTAACTATTGGCTTGTGAGTGCAAAGTAATTCATGTAGAATGTTCAATTTGCCCAATAAATAGGTGTTCCCCTGTAAATTCCTCTGGGAATGGCCCCCTCCAAAGCAGCAGAACAGCACAAAGTCCAGCACCAATTTCACCCCTAGGGAGGCCACTTCCCTGGGAAAGGGTCAATTTGTCAGAAGTCATTTCAGAGCCAACTGGCCTGGATACAGCCCCTAAGAGATGGGCCCAGAGGGGCTACCTGCAGACTTGGATGATGATGGTGGGCTTAAGAGGAAGTCAAGTGTTATGTTTTGCCTTTGCAGTATTACAACATAGGGTCAGACATGTGGGAGGCGCAGGTCATTTTTGAGATTATATGGTACATTACAGAAGCTGACTCGTCAATATGTTCATCTTCACTAAACCCATTGATTTCAGAGAATTGATCAATTGGTACTGGGAATTCTTAGCGATTGATCACTGCTAGCACAGTAAGGTGCTTGGCCTTGGAGTGCAATCTGAATGATATTTTAACTACATGGATGAGCCTGTAGCTTGAGGATGTGCTCAGAAACACCTACAAGAAGCAGCGCAGAACAAACTATGGTTACATCCACCAGCAAAGCACACTGTTATAGGCAGAGCCCCCAGGGTGGGGGGAAGGAGCAGGCAGCACTCTTATGAAGCCAGGGCTGGAACAAGGGAGAGTTCTGTGAAGTTCCCAGACCACACTGGGGCACAAACCGATGGAGAACACCTTCCTCTCTCTACCAGATGTGTTTTACCAAGAGGAGCTGGGCTGGGAGCTCCATCATCCCCTGTGACCCCACTCCATGTACCCTTGGACAGGCAGCTAGAGTGTACAGCCTCCCACTCTCTTTCACTTTTGGTATTAAAACTAAATATTCTCTTTTTTTTCCCCCCAAACATGGTGAATAACTTACGCAGTTCTCCCCGAATGAACTTCACCATCACACCTCCATCCATCTCTGCCTTCTAGAATCTTAGCTTTATCTTACTTCCTTCTAATACTGTTTTCTTTGTTTTAGTAGCTTATGACAATGGTAAAATAGACTAGAAAATTAAACATTTGATTCTCATAATGTTCTAAATAAAAATATTCAAATCATCTGGAAGTTTTGTGTGTTTTAAAAATAACTACTTGTCAACTTAATCTCAGTAAAATCAGTCTGTATAAGTCAGAAACCCTCCCAAACCGGCCCTTTTTAGATTGTCTAGAGAAGATAATGAATTGCAGGTAATCTCTTTTGGGTTATAATTGATAAAGCTCACAGTTTCATGCCTTTATCTTGCAAGCTGAATTACTCAATACCCTAGACCTTTGCACCAAACATTGTGCCTCCAAGGCTCCTCAAATTAACCTCAGGTATCTATCAGCTGTCAAGAACACGATTATTGACGTGAAGCACAAGAGCCTCTCTCAGAGCTTGGATTCTTCACCAGTCAACCCAAGTGAGAGGCAGGCACATATACATGACATAAAGCATTCCCCTTGAGAACTTCCTGTTCTTTTACATTTTAATTGAGTTTTCAATGATCTAATTGATTTTTGTCCTTCTGTGTACAGGCAGCTCTTTGAAATGCTTTTGTGAATAGCAACATGTAATTTCTTCATCATTTCCTGTTGTGGACTTTTTATTGCTAGTACATAATGGGATCAAATGAAACTTTCAAATTTCCATACCTCAAGACAGAAAAAGAAATTCTCCACTCTTCCTCTAAAATTCCTAAATAATTTCACATGTTGCTACTTTACATTAGGTTACCTGTAAATTCTTGTTGGTTCTGTCAGTGAGGAGTGCCTAAGAAAATTACTATCTGAAAGTAAATGATTTTCTTTAGAATTCCAAAAGACTATAAAATGAGTCAATAACGTGTAAGCAGCGTCTGTTCTCACATGTTAATGCCCAACATTATGCTTCTTAATGAGGGTATAAAACAGACGTTAAAACCAGAAACAAAGTACCAGTGAATATTGTCAGGAATCGGTCAGCCATTCTGCAGTTTTCTAGGAGCTGCTTCTTTCAGTTTTGTTCCTCTGAGACCTTTTTTGTTTTCTCTAAAGGGTCTTTTTAATACAATTTTTTTTTTTTCCGAGTAGAATACGAAAATGTCCTTATCTTTATAGCACACCTATTTTAATCTCTTTGATGCACGGTAATCCAATATGCATGTAACCTGGGGCTGCTTTCAAAAAAGATCTGGAAATGATAAGAGCCATGTAATTCAGCATGACAGAATTTAAAAAAGGCATTTGCAAGGCTATTTACTAGAAGAGCAGAAACTAACCTTTCATCTTGATCTTGTTAGTATGGATCAAGACGGTTAGACATAGATTGAGTAATTCTATATTAGTCAATCAACAGCTTCACTGTAGCTGCTTTTAAATTTTCACAGTCTCGTTTGTGAGCACTTAAGAAGGAAAGCTGTAATAGCTCATGCCATAAATTCAGTAGCTATATTTCTATGCACTGCATAGGCATGTACATTTGTACATAATGTATAGCTACTAAAAGTTCCCTCAGAGCAAGACACATCAAGAAGTTTGTTAATGAAAACAACAGTGCCGCTGGTATAGAAGAGAAACTGTTTCAAAGGGTGTCCAGGGAATTAGTGTCAACAAGAAGTGCATCAAAACAGTGTCACTGCCCACATTCCTTCCTTGGTTACATGCAGACTGCTTTGCCACTGCATGCACAAGAGCTTCAGTGTTACACTGACCCCAATGAAAGCCAAACAGTAGCTGTACAAGCACTTTGAGAAAAGCAACTCTCCCACAAAATAAGTGAGAAAACAGGTAAGTAAAATCTACAAAAGACTGAAATCTGTAAAAAGAGGCAAAGTGATGGGAACTTCAGGACTTACCTCACCTGGGGAGAATCCTCGGGTGGTTTCAAACTCTGTAACTGATTTCTAAAAGATAGGTCATCCTGATAACACTTGGGACTATGATATCACAGAATCTATAAGGCTGGAAAAGACCTCAGAGATCACTAAGTACAAAGTTTGACCAGACACCACCATGTCACCTAGACCATGGCAGGAAGTGCCATGTCCAGTCTTTTCTTAAATACCTCCAGGGAGGGTGACTCCACCTTATTTCTAATATGAAAAAAGGAGGAGGTTTCAAAATAGGATTTCTGACAAGATCAGGAAGGAATCTTTTTCTCCCTGCACTGACAGCAGTGCAAAATCAGCTAGAGGGCTGTTTGCTTTTTCACACCAAGCACAAAGCATCCCTCACAAACATGAGTCAAGGCATTTTAAGCAATAAACAGAGTGGGCTAAAAGGCAACTGAGAAATTTTGAAAAGAGGGAAATTCTGAAAGAGATCTCTTCAGGTTATCTTGATGTTTACACTTCTCCTATAGGAACAGGAGCTTGCACTGCTCACAATAGCTGTAAGTGGGACACTGCCTGTTCATCACCCACAGTTCACCTACTTCAGTAGCATATAGCAAATAAGATCTGTTCTGCTGTTATAAAAACAATGAGCCTCAAGGTCATCTCCCACTGCAGACTTCCACTCCAACACTCATGTTTCTTCTCTTGGCTGAGGAGCAGAAGGAGTAAGAAAAAATGCAGCATAGCATTGACTGAACAAATGATATGGTATCTGGAGAAACAGCAGCATCAAACCAAGTCAGGAGCAGGAGACAAACTGGATTCAAAAGAAACTGTCAGGGAACTATGTTCAACACAAGAAACAGGTGCAACTGTCAGAAGTTGCAAACTTCCCACTTGTTTCTCACCATGACTAGTACGTGCTTATATCTCGACACTCCTAATCCTCAACTGGCTAGCACTATTCATGCAGGCTTAAACAAGAAAACTTATTTCTGGGTTATAATTCTTAAAACTGCTATAGCTGGGGTAGCACAAACTTTTCTTTCTTGCCAGCACAGAACAATCACTCTATTTCGCTTGGATCGATGACTGTAAAATATTGAGACTCACATTGCCAGCTGTGACTGCCACCTGGGCATGGTGTATTTGTAGGGTACTACAACACTGGCCAGCAAAGTCATAGCAAAGCTTTCTGTATGTGTAAGCTTTGAATGGGAGATGAGAGACAAAGTTCTGTGTTCAGATTGATTCTTAAGCAAAGAAATGAGTTAAAGGAATTTGTGGAAGGCAGCGTTGTTTCAAGGACTCCAGGTGGGACATGACTCAGACGAGTTTGAGTATGTGCTGGTAGAGGTATTTCCTTCCAGCTGGTTCTTCATCCTCAGGACTGCCGCAATGCTCTGGTGGGGGCACTGGGTGTCCACTCGTGGTTCCAGGGGCTGCTGGGCTGCTCCGAAGGCACGGGAGGGCTGGTGAAGTTCCTGCAAGGTTTCACCCAACCTACTGATGGTACAGGCGTGCCGAAGGAGAGATAAGCGGAGGGGCTTTCCCAGATGGTTTATTCGACACTGGGATTGTGCCGGGGAAGCGCTGGCACAGCGTGTTACAGTTACATAAATATCAACACGAGGGGGCGAGGAGAGGGTACAACGTCCAATAGGGGAGAAGTGCTAGGTTTGAATTTGGCAGGCTTTTTCTAGGATTACAGAGCCCTCCGGGGAGAAAACAGATACCGGGGAGCAGGGGAGGTGAGATAGCAAAGCCTGGCCATGAGATAAACCGAAACTGGCCAGAGCACACCGCAACACAGGACCTTTCTTTTCCCACAGGTTTTTTATCACAGACATCCCCCATTCCTGGACATTCCCATAACTCTTCTGCTGGTCCAAACCAATCCTTTTCTGATCAAATATACCAACCTCCTCTTTGACCTTCAGGTGTGAGCTACAGTTGATAACCCTTCGCTCTCCTTGCAAAGGAGCACACGCTCACCCTTTTTGTCAGTGTATTGCTGGACTGAAGAGAGAGAAGGAAAGGACCAAGAGCAGGACTTCCTCTTGAAGATGGGAGCAGGAGGTGGGCCAGGCTGGAGCTCCAGCTGAGGGAACAGCAGTGCTGGGAGAGACCCTGGCACAGGAGTCCTTTGGCAAGGCACAGGTGCCCGGGAGCCATGCAAGGCCTGGGCAGCTCTCAGCCCCCACACGCTGCCCTGCCAGGACCTCAGCCAGCCTGCCCAGCAGCAGGAACACCCGAGGCTGCTGCAGGCATTCCTGGGTTGGGGAAGGGATGAAGGGAGGACAGATCCACACAAGCTGTGCCTGGGTGAGCTTTGGGCAAAGCAAGAGCTGCTAGAGAAAGACCTTGATGATATGGTGCTTTAGAGGTAAGGACAGGCAGCTCAGACACCCTCTCAGCTCTCTCCTGTGCTGAAATCAGCCAGCCCTCTGCCTTTAGTTGCTCTTCTTCTGTAGAGTCTGTGCTTTATGAGCAAAAATTTGAGTTTTAGATGGTTAGAAGAGGTTAGAAATCTTGCCACAGATGCCAAGCCAGAGGGAAGTAGAGGGCGAAGGACACCTCTCAGGATTGTCATTTTTCCGTTAGGCGCAAAGGAAATGGAGGCAGAGAGAATAGCATCTCTATCAGTTAGAAGTATTTACAGTCTTGAAAAGCCAATTAAATGACAAAACCATCAAAGTACAGAAGCATCAGCAAATCCTATAGCTCCCTGGACTCCAGAAGGCAGCTGGTTCAAGCCTTCAACCATCAGTTCTCTTTTGTTTTCTCCAAAGACACTGTATTTAAAACTGCTGCCTATCTTCATGCTTTTACTTTCAAACTCCCACTACAGAAAGTTCATTGTTGATGAAATACGTACCAGGAAGAACCCATTCTGAATTTCAGAGCCAAGCTTGATATTGAGAGATTTTTACGGGGGGAGGAAAGGTTTAAAAACCCACAAAAACCACCAACAAAAAACTCTTGAAAGTTTTGCCCTAATGTAAAACTTTGCTATTTCCTTCTAAACCACAGAAACGATTTGTAGAGCAGAATTACTTTCTGAAGCTTAATGATGTAGAAACAATCAAGTAATTTCTGATATTGCCCTACAACAGCAGCAATAGACAACATTTTCTAATAGCTGTCAAATGTTTTCTTTCCTTCAAACTTTTTTCTTATCCATTTAGACATGCAAAGGCCTAGCCATAGCTATACACTTAATTCAAATATTTAAACATTTGTTTATGTGCTTGTTTAGCTGCAACCTGAAAGAGTGGCTTCAACTTTGTGCAGAGAAAAAAAGGTTCATTTTATTACACTGCACACTTCCTGCTCTAAGGTTTTCCTGGGTGTTTGTACAAACTTTTATAATCGAAAGTGTTGGCAGAGTTATAATTAAACAAAAACCCCAACAACAGCAACCAAACCCCAAAGCAGCAGATGTACAGAATTTGATATTAACTGCAGTTTAGGGATTTACTTGGCGAGATAAATATGTGGCCTGAGTGGTCCTATGCACACACTCTGCCCTGTGCAATAAACAATAATGAACCCTTCAGTTGTGCAGCTTCAGTTTCATTATTTCACTATTTTAATAATCAGGGACATTTGTGGAGAAAGTTGCAATAAAAATCAGGGAACATAAAAATTTTGAGATACCTTTAGGTTATGCCTAAGTACATACAGGGAGATATATCTAAAACTTTAATTAAAATAGTGTTAATTACTGAAGGGATAGCTGAATTACTGAGGGATAATGAACATGAAGTAACTGTTTTCAGATGGTCTAACTGGGGCAAATTACTCCCTAGAGAACTATACTGTAGTCACAAAATCAGAACATTACGGATGTTAACATATGAAAAAGGACAAATGAAGGTCTAGTTAACATTGTAACAGTTCATTTTCCGAACAGCACAGCACAGACATTTAGGCAAACCTCATTGCTTAGTACCTTTATGAAGGTTAAGTAAAAGAAGAAGCTGTTCAAAACCATCTTCTTTATGTAACTTTAAGTGAAAGGATATTTTAAAAATAACCTGGTGACGTCAGAGAGAATGAACACCTGAGCAGCATCTCTGCTCCATCCTATCTCTCTTCTTGCCAGTGTATGTAGTTGTATCACTGCTGTTGATTATGGGAAGAATCTGATCTTTGTCCCATTGTATTATGAACATGCATACTTGACAGAAGGAAAAAATTCCTGTGACCAGAATGGATGTCTTAGGACTAGAGTAGCTCCATCAATGAAGTGCTGCCATAATATAAATAATCTTTTTAGTCCTGATTCCGAGGGCAATGCAACTTATGTGACTGCACTGCCTGTTTCACTGTCTTTACCTTAATAACTGAGAAAATCTGCTGTTTAATTTTATCCAACTGACACAGGGTAGGGGACAGAAAAATTCTCAGAAATAATTAAGTTCCTACAAATTTCAGGGAAAAAACTGTGCCTGAAAGAGAAAGAAAACTTTAATTAGTGTTCCCACAGATGGGAAGCAGGTAGGCTCATCTCCAGATTGCAGCTCCTGACTGATTAATCTACACCCTGGAAATGGCAAATCAGCCAGCACACAGATAGTCCAGACAAGCACTTGAGAAAACAAGATTATTCACAGAAGTTATGGAATAAAGGACAGATAGAAGCAGGAAAATAGCTTAATTACTGTGTATGACCTGAGTTAAAGCCACACTCCCTCATTAAGGACACGCTGTAGAATAAGTAATTAAGCATCCATTTCCCATACTGTGCAACTCCCAGGGATATCCACACCTTCATATAAAATGCATTATAAACATACAGCAGCTAAGCTGCCCTTTGCAGTGATAAATCCTCCATGTACATCGTCCTTCCCACACTACAGCTGGGACTCAAAAAACATCTTCAGGCCAAAACAGTCTCTTCTAGTGTTGCTAAAACATCAGCGCTGGTGCTGAAGTAGTATTCGGAAAGCTAAATTGGACCTGCTCCCCTCTCTTCCACTTTGCAACCATGTGTATAATTTTTCCTTCCATCTTAGCAGGTTTCCAGCTTCTCCCCATCCCAGAATTGGATTCCTTTGATACCTTTCTGAACAACACACATTTTAACTGAACAAACACCATCAGCCCCCGTGCAATTTCTGTATTCTCTCTGCATTTAAATCTGGCAGAGATTTAAATTGACTTGCTATTTAGCACTGACAACAGAACAGCAACAAAACTGCCTGCCCTCAAATCAAGCCCAGCATGACTGAAACTATTTAAGTCTTGCAGATGTTCAGAAAGTCATATTCTGTCCTGAGCTGCTGCATATTAGCTGCAAAGCCTACGCAGAGCCTGAGTGGGCAAGGGATTGCAAAGCTTAACTCAGAAAAATATATACTTTTTTGTGAATAGAAAAGTTTGCAGATGCATCCCTGAAAAAGGTTGCTCCCTGTTAATCCAGTGTGTCAAAAAAACCCCAAAACAAAACAAAACAAAAGACAAAACAAAAAACCCCACAAACTTTCATCAGAATTATCATTTGGCTTCAAGTATCCTGGACACATTCACTGAGAATTGTTCTCCAAGAGTTTTCCAAAATAATTGCTCTCTGTACATTCTCTATAACCCTCATTTTTTATTGGATTTGTAAGTTTTTAGCTGTAAAAATCTGCTTGTTAGAGTAAAATATCAGTGGTGAAATGACACATGTGCAAACAGTTATGTGGTCTTTTGTAGCTTCATGTCTGCTCTGAACACGAAATTTTATGGATACTAGGAACCATTTCAGAGAAGCCAAATATTCAGTGTCTCTATTTTTCAAAGAAACCCCAACAGCAACAAAAAGCCAAGAAAGAAGGATCTCTGTCTTGTCCACAAAACTCTGCGGAACAGGCTTGAAGCTGAAAAAGACTCCTTGACTCCCTTTCATGGCTGTGCTGTTGGTAGAGACCCGAGAAAGTCCAGTGCAGTATCAGGTAACTCCACTATTACGGTATGGCAGCAAAGGAACAGCTTCCAAAATATTGCAGCAGTCAGCTGCAGAGTTTTATGGTAAGAAACACCTTTGTGTTCTGTTGACCTCCTCCAAGTACAATGGAAAAAAAGGTGTGTGTGTATTCATGGGAATACATGACTCTACACTCTTAAACTTCACTGTATTTTGTGTTGAAAAGTTTTGTAGGGAGGCCTATGTTTGGTTCTTGGCTGGCTTACAATTTGGATATGTTCCCCTTGGACGGATACTTTTCTCTTTGCTTTCCTCAGTCAGAGCATTCACAGCAGAAATGGACAGCACATTCCAGCCATTCATGTTTGTACAGTCATTTCTACACTGTGTGTCAAAGTGCAGCTAAAATCAGGAATTTCAAGGCATCATGATGCTGTCAGTAATATTTTCTGTATCCCTACCTGCCCTATCAGTAGCACTCTCACAGGGAAGGGCTGATCTCGTTTCTCCAGTGCATCAGAAAAGTGAGAAACCTTGTCAGTACCTAAATACCAACTTTTTCGGGAATATTAATTTCAAGTTTTGCAGTTGTATTTGGTTATCATGGCCTGGGTGGGATATGCTCTCGCTGAGGTATGTATGAATTGAAGTGACATAAAATACAAGGCAGACTATGTTATGATGAAGAAAATGCCGTTTATAAGCTGCATTCTCTGATAACAAGTAGCTTACAGAGGCACTAAATGCTATAATATGTAGCACCAGGCTATTTGAAGAAAGAGATAGCTTAGCCCAAAGAGAATAAACACAATTTATAACCTAATATTTTACAGGCAAACTAGGGCTGCTCAGTGGGACATTATTCCCTAAAAAATAAAATGTTCATTCGAGGCTATATATGTGCAGTTATAAGTGTGTGTATATATACATAACACAAGCATGGCTACATGTGCATGGAGTCATGAAGTTAACTGTGTTTTGAAGTTATGTTTCTTTTCATATAAGGTTACAACAATAGAAGTGAGGCCTAAATAAGCTGATGAAAAGAATTCTCATATGATATAGTCACATTATTTCTTATTTTCTCTACCAAACAATGCCATGGAGCATATTAGCTGTTGTGAAGAAAACTGTTCATACCAGGATATAGTGGAATTTCGGGACACTGTCTTGCCCCATCATTTATGTATATCTTCTGCTCCAAGAATAGGACTACTTTATACTGGAAATATATTAGCACATAACTAAGGTAAACTTATAAAAGGAATGCTCTAACACTTCCTATTACAGAACTGCCAGAGATGAGTGGTAAAGTATTTATACAATACAAAGAGTAAATATTAAAAAGACAGAGAAAACAGCTTGAGGAATAGATTGGAGGGTACTTTGTAAAATATGCTGTCAGAAGAGGTTGCAGAAAGTTTCTTTGAAGCTAATGTACTCAAGTTTTCCCGGGGCTGGTGCTGCCTAAGGCTGGAGCATCGTGTGCAGGAGACATATTTCTGTCTAATCCTGCTGAAGACAGATAAGTTTGCCAGTTGAGACAGTGCGGGCCTGACAGCCAACGGCACCAGCTTTGTGATAGCATGAGATTGATATTGAAGGACCAGAAACGCAAAAGCACTTTTTGACAGCAAGGATCCAACACATTAGAAAAGAAATTGGAGACAAGATATTTTCCAGTCAAACAAGACGTCTGTTCCTGGAAAACATCAAATCTACCTTGCTAGCAAATTTCAATATTCATTTGGTTGCTGATATTTTATACTTTCTCCTTTTAGAGGTGCAGTAAAATTTAGAGAAACAAGAATGAGACTTCAGCATTCCTCATGTTTCTCAACAAGACGGCATCCTCTGTCATTTCTCTCTTAGCAGGGAACTTGAAATACAAATTTGAATAATGTTTGTCAAAATTTTCTAGTATTCAGCGTATTTAGTGTTCTCAGAGTTATCTTTCACACTTGCTTTATTCATTGAGGCTTGGAATAGATTTAGATAGCTTTTTACAATCTTATCATAATCCACCCCTTTTTATCCTCATTTCCTCCAATGCTCTGTATCAATGACTAGATTTGATATGCCAGGCTATTTCAGAAAAAAACAAAGCTCCCATCCACTCAGGATGATAATTCACCACAAACAAAAGAAAGGATTAGATCTGGTGACCAGTTTTTTCTTGTCCTGGAAGCAGAGGAGAGAAAAAAAATGGAATGGAGTGAGGCCACTTCACAGGAGGAATAATTAGTAATTGACGTTAACCAAGGCTTGGCTCCAAAGCTAAAGATGTCTGCATAATCATTGGTTTATGAAATGGATAATATGGCATGGTTTTTTTACAACAGCAAAATTCAATCAAATAACCAGGAAGTTCTTTCAGTGTTATACCAAGATTCTCAAAAATATCAAACTGACCCAAAAATCTAAAAATTTTCAGAAATTTCAAATACTTCTGAAGAACTCTTAAATTTGAAGAAAACCAACCCCAAACACTAAAACAATAGGAATTAAAAAGTTAGCACTTATACAGCCCTGCTCTGCTGCTCCCAAGTTTCAGTAATCTAAACTGAGTTCTGCTTTTTAAGGATCATTTCACTTGGATCAGAAATTACTTTGTGCTGGAACTATTAAACAACTATGCTTTTATTAATATGAGATTTTCACATGGTTTTATATCCAAATCTGAGTAAACAGCCATCTCCTCATGATTGAGGTGTAGGCAGGAGTCTTGTTCTATGACAAGAAAATTTCATAAAGCAGCAAATCTTTCATTTTAACCTCTCCCCACTACACTACATTGTTCACTTCATTAAAAAAAAAAAAAAGGAAAAACCAGCATGAAAAACTGGACTACATTTGAAATTGTAATTATATTCTAGTGTTGTATGATAGAAACAAATATGATTTTGAGCTAATACATTAAAAATGGGATGAGGGAAAGTCAGAAAATGGAATTCTGTTAATAAAAACAACTGCACCAGAAATAAATTGATACTATCTTACAATTTCCTACTTTAAGACTTGCTTACAGAAAACCTAGAGAAATAAGCACTGGAAGTTCGATTCTAAGCCAAATTTTACTGCTTACCATTAGCACACTTTTGCTGGCAATGAAACCTGATAAAGTGGGATTTCCAGAAAATATAAATTGTTTCTCTTTTTAAGGACCCAGAAAAAAAAATGGAAATATGAAAACAGGAAGTGTGGAGCTAGATATCTAAGTAACTTTCTGGAGGTTTTGGGGTAGGAGCCATTACATAAACTATCATTACCAGTTCCAGTTATTTCCTGGTTTTGTTGAAAACACTTGCAAAAAACTTACCTTCAATCATGCTTAGACAGAAAGGAATCTGGGCTTAAACATCTCACCTTTGGGAAGAAATATTGGCTTATTTAAGTTACTACCATGCTATATATATGCTATATACTTAAAGGAAGGAAACCTCATTTCTAGCATCCTCAAGGAATAAGAGAATTCAAAAAAGAAGTGGAAGTCTCCAGGAAAGTCTGCCCCTGGTGGTGGCTGTGAAGGAAGCTTAAAGGAAACTACTGTGCATACACCAAATACAAAAATTAAACTTGTTCATAATGTTTAGAAATTACTTTAGCAAAGCAAGTACAAACAGTTGATTTTCATATTCACTGTCTTTGGCTTCATAAAATCAAAATGAACAACAGATATCAGAGATTTCTTTTTAGGAAAAGTGCTTCTCCTTTCTCTAAACTAAATCCCAAATTGTGCTGTTTTATCCTTAAGCCTTGTACGTGCATTTGCAAACTGAACACACTGGCCATGCACACCACACCAGATATAGTATTTTTCCTTTTATTGTTAAGTCTTTCCCTTAAAGCATTTAGATATTATCATGTCCATTGTTAAAGGTGCGCCAGACATTACCATATCAATATTTCTGAAAGCACACCATTACTGAAATAATCTGCAAGGTTACTTGATGATACAATATCTTTTTTTAATCCAGATTTCAAACTCTAAAGCAAACACATGATGAACAAGGTCAGCTGCTATTACTTAATTGACAAGAGCATGTGACCTCAAACAGTTTATGGTAAGCAAAGAAATATTTTAATAAGTTACCCACGTCATAAACAAAAAATCCCACAAATCAAACTAAGGCACAAACAAAAGCCCAAACCCAAAACAAACAAACAAAACAACAAAAGAAATTCCCTCCCAAATCCTACCCCCTCCCCCGCCAAAAAAATAAAACATATTTGAAGAGAATAATTTGAGAAGAGCACAACTGAGGTATGCAGTAGGTAAGGGAGGGTAAAGTCATTGTAAAGAGTTAGAAGCAAGCCACAAAGCAAACATACTTCTTGAGGATAAATTAGATAAGACTTGGGGATGAAACAGGCATTAGGTACCACAAATTTATGGCTACAAGGTCCCCAATATGAGAACGTGTTCGCTTTGTATCACTCTAATTAGTTTTGAAAGCAAAAAGCTTGCAATGGATGCAATAAATTGCAGTGCACAGACACTGGATTTTAATTAGAATTACCTTGTATAGGTCACATCTCTTTATTTAATGATTAAATAGTTCAATTCATTATCATTGTGCTGTTTACCAAATCAAAACCACTGAAGTGTGATCACGCAAAACTGTTTGCAATGTTATTTACTAGCATTTTTCATTTCCCACTTCTCCCTGTAACAAATCCTTAGCTTTTAACTGGCTGGAGAGTATGAGGAGTTATTTGAACTCGAGCCAGGGGGATTCAGGTCTCCAGAGACACTGAAGTGATCTTTTCTGAGCAACATTTAAGATTTTGTTAAATAGTATTCTAGGAAAAAACTTAAATGACTGAACTGATCTGGTTTCCTACATTTTTAAAAGTCATTTACAGTCAATGAAGATTTTAGATATAGGCTCTCTAATATCTTCTTACTGATCTCAAATAGTTAGAAGTTGGCATGGATTATTGTGAAAAATTCATAGCTGCAAATATAAGTGTCCCATGGTAAGTTACAAAACAAACTAAAACTCATTTAAAATTAAGTATATAAAGCAAAATCAAGCTCATTCACATCTTCATGTGAAAACGAAATGGGATGCAATCCATTTTTACAAATTCCCACATTTAATATTGTAGGCAGATTCTTGCTACAGCAGGCAGCTTTGCCTTATTATCTATAACTTATTAACTTATAAACCTTTTTTTGGAAGAGAAGAATGAAATAATTTAATATTTCAAGTCATAAGGTGGACAGTCCCAGACTAGCAATTGAACACGTGGCAGGAATTTACTGCACCCCAGGTTTCAAGTAATTCCCAGAGCTGTAGGCAAGAACCTACATGAGACCTGTGTGGACTATGGATATACAAAGGCAACTTTCCAATGAGCTCTCATCCTCGGAAGGTAGCAGGTGATTTCACAGTGTGTGTTCAAAACATGAACACTTACTGAGGACACAAAATAACAGAGATGTGACCTTGTAAAGCAGAGTATGTCATCTCTTTAGTGAATCAAATGCCATAAAATACATTTGCAGTACTAGTGGCCAGCCTGGGTGTTAACAGAAGGAAATCAATTTGTTGCTATCCCAAATACTAAACACAAAGGCAGGCCTGGAGTTGGATAATCAGGTGCATTTTAATATTTTCTGCATTGTATAAAATAGTTCTTCAATAACTGAAAGCAGGGTATATAAGTTGGAAAAATAGTCAAAAAATGAAATAAAATCTGTAAAGAGAAACAGACAGAATTCCCAAAGCTTTCTTTATTGACTTTTGCACACCATGTGAAATTTTATCCCTATGCATATACTTTTTAAATGGAAAAAGAAAATATTTCCTATGGTCACCTGTTTTTACACTTTCTATGTTAATTATTTTATTATGCACTTAATCTAAGATGCCTTTCCTCCTTTGGTTTCTTGTCTATCCCCTACATTTTCTTTTGTTTAAGTCTCTTTTCTGAAGGAAAAATACAAGAACAAAATGAACCTAACCCTGATTTCCCATAAGCTTATAGTCTATCTCTATTCTCACTAATTCATTTCATTCTAGTTTGTTCTTAATTCCCATACAGTCTCTCATCTATTCTGCAAGTGTATCCTTCTACACTTTTTTCTCCCTCCCTTACACCCCTCATCAGTCCCTTGAGTTATTTTGTCTTCTTACCATCACTGTCGCATCAAATATGTAAACAGTCAGGTTTCCTTTGGCCATGTGGCCCCAGGATGCAAACCAGAGGCTTCCCTTGCTCAGTGCCAGGGCTTCCCTCTCATTTACAGAGCCACCAAAGCAGAGGGTGACAGCTGATGGCTCTAAAAGCCACTCCACAGTCCCTCCTCGCACTCCTGCACTGGAAGGCAACAGCTGCTGCTTTTTCTTTCCAGAGGCTGAAGCAACAGAACCTGCAGACCCCTCCAGTCATCACAAGAAAGCCACCTTATTATTCTCCTTATTTAAGGAACAAAGTCCTTCTTCTGCTGAGGAGAGCTCATTACCAAGGACAAGTCAGGTAAGAGGACCAAAGTTGATGTTCCCTCCAAATGAGAAAGCAAAGCAGCCATTAAGAGAACCACTGTAAGGTGCCAGCTCTTCACAGAACATTTGTGCTTGCTCCAGCTGGCTGGAGGAGGAGGTTGGTATCTCTAAAAATGAGATTGCTATTATGATAGCAAAAGAAACAAGATTAGACTACAGAATATTCCAAACAGCCGTCTTTCAAAAAGGCCCGATTTCCCAAGCTTAAAATAAATTAAGAATAAAATAAAGGAAAAAAGGGAACTTCCTCCAAAAGCTCATCAACACACTTTATGTGAAAACTGCAATTTCAAAAGTATCTCTCTGGAACAGTCCTCCTTAGCTTTGTTTGTTCAGAAAAAAACAAGTTCTAGAAAGGTGAAAGCAAAGCTGGCCTTAAGTGATTTAAAAGCCCCAAACCCCACATTATTTCTTTCATTATTGAAATCAGAGTAGTGGGGTTTTTTTGTGTGGGGAATTTTTTTTAAAGTTATGAAGCAACATCTACATGGAGAAGCACATGTAGCACCCCCAGGTACCTTGTGTAGACCCAACATGTCCCTGAAGCAAGAGGCAATTCAGAGGATGGGGTACCAGCCTGAGGCAGCCAGCCCACCCTGAGGGTCTAAAATATTTTTTGAGCATCTGTTTAAACTTCCTTAGGTTCCCCTAGAAAATCCCACTCTGAATGGTAGTTCCAGTAATCTAATTAAACTCTTAGCTAAGAAACATGTTATGATTCAATTCCACAATTCAAAAACATTGAAAACTTTGTTTCAGATTAAGCTGGTAAGTCTTCCAAAAGTATAGACCTTAGGCACATTTTGTCAAAACTCTCCATATCCACTTTGAGAAGAACTAATATGTAATATTTTTCAGACAGGCCTCTTCATGACAATCCAAGAATATATATTCACTCAAGTTTAATGGTCACAATTTTGTTTGGTGGATACAATAAAATTAAGTGAGGAAGGTAAAATGCAAGCTTTGTCTTGCCCCCAGTCAGTGAAGGATGGCTGTTCAGCAAGTGGTTAACAAAACAGCAAGTGTCCAATGATTATAACAAAGAGAAATCTGGAGGTGAAACTCTCCTCCAGTGTCACAAAGACTCCTCATATCTCACCAGGATGAACTCAGGACCATTTCAAGTAGAGCTCATGCATGGAAGAAGGAAAGACCCTGAGGCAGACTCCATGGGTGTGTTGGAGGCAGGCTCATCTGTTGCCACTGAGGATTTGGAACGCTATCCCTACCAAAATCAACATCTAATTCCTGCAGCACAGACTTGATTTTAAGAAATCCACATTTCTGGGAAAGAACAGCGAGAACTTTTGGAAGTTCTGCAAGAGCTTTATTAGTTCTGGTGAATGCCAAAGACTTTTCCTTCCCAGTTGTAGTTAGGTAAACTTAGAAAATAGTAAATCACGGACCTTGAATCAAAATACTCAACAGAGATGCTCATGACAATCCAGCACCAGATGGTTCTTTTTTAGAACCATGCCGGAAGGGATCTAGTAGCAAATAATAAGAGAATTATTATAAGATACACAAGATGATGGTAGTATAAAATGACTTTCTGACTTACAACAAGAAATTTAGGCACTATTGAGTTGTACTACCCATCCCATACCAATTTGTCAATTTTTCTTTTACCGCATTTACACTTTTTTCTTCACTGTGAAACAGGATTGGCTCCACTACTGGAACATTGGCCTCCATAACCATGCCTTAGAAGAAAGTTTGACAAAATATAGCCCAGTAGACTGAATCAGCAGACCTTAAGATCATAACAGATCCTTTGTCAGAAATAAGCAGTTCTGCCTGAGTTCCATGGAAATACTAGAAAGAGAGAAGATCAGTGGTTTCTGTCTTTAAGAAGAAATCAGCTTATGAAGTGCTAAGGCAAGTGTGATTTGAAAACACAGGAGAGAGTATCCTGCACTTAAAAATGTAATTTATTGGCACTTCTTCAAAGTTTTTGTCCGTACTTTTATCCTTCAGATAACAGGATCAATCATACAAGAACGCTGCCTTTATGTAAAATTTTCATATGGAAAAGATACAAAACACTTCAGAAAGATATCTTCCACCTAAGCAACGGTAGTTTCAAGAAGCAACAGAAATATTTACAGACTAATTTTCTAGAGTTACACAGTTTAATTTCTATGCAGTTTTTATAAGGATAAATATATTGAACACAGCTTTTCTGTTCAGAGACATGATTTATTACCTCCATTCTAATTTGAACCTTGACTTTTAGGATCAACCCCTACTTGCTGAGTTCTTCAATGAACACAGCTTGCTAAGTAACTTTAAAAGGA
This sequence comes from Pomatostomus ruficeps, assembly GCA_013400735.1. Lineage (NCBI taxonomy): Eukaryota > Metazoa > Chordata > Aves > Passeriformes > Timaliidae > Pomatostomus > Pomatostomus ruficeps. Next base: position 43,438 of record VYZT01022312.1, read on the forward strand.
ATGTAGAACCAAGTCTCACAAAAACCAGTTACTTTAATTCCGTGCCAAGAGAATTGTAAGACTATTCAAGATATGAAGAGCCTGACCCAACATTTCTTTTGAATCGGTCTGATAGGAGCTGCACAACCTATCCAGAAGGTTAACTACCTGAACCTATAGAGTAGAATATTCAAAGTATGTCTCTAAGAATATTCAACAGGCCTTTGACAAAATTCTTTTAAGCCTGTCAAGAGCATTTCTGGTAAGCATAATAACAACATAGGGAAAAAAATTAACCAGACTTTAATATATCAAAATGATACGTAATCAACAAATGGTTCAAAACTATTGACCCCATCCTATTTTTCTAAGGTGTGATTTATTCCTCTAGACTATAGTCAATGTTGAATCAATGCAGTGTTATCCCCCTTGCTTACATCACCCTTATAACTAATCTTTGTTTCCGTTTACATAAATGTCCTCCAAAGATCAGGGGGAAAACGTCCCTGTAATAAAAAGGAAACTGGTACACTGCATCAGCAGCAAAACCAGAGAATACTAGGACAATCAATAGGTTTATAGATAGATGGCAGAAAGGAAGGAACAGAATAGAAATAACCTTGCCATGCAATCCAGAAAAGACTTAAAGATTTGTTTTTGATAAGCTAAGCCATTTATATTGCACTTGAAAAAAGAACTTTTGCAGGACCATTTCTGATATCAGTGCTGGAATTTCCATATCCTTACACAAAGGTAAATACATATATATATTGTATATATCTATCTAGAAGAACATGTGCTGGTGAATAAACTTTAATAAACTTTGCATATGCAAAACTTTGATTGGTTACCTCCACATTTCCAAAATGCATGTCCTACTGATAAGTTTGCAGGTTTCTATCAGGAGCATAAAATATACCTTTTCATGACAGGAAGGAGTCAGTTTCTCATTATGACCTTTTCCTTTATTGAAATCCCATTTAGAATATTTGCACTAACCTTCAATTGAAACATAAGACTGCACTTACAGCCCTCAAACAACAGCAGGTTTCCCATTCTACAACTCAAATGTGGCCACATACATTTTTACCAGTGGGGAAAAAACCCCCAAAAGACATCTAATCAGAAAGAGGATATTGCATTGAATTGGACGATGCTTCTGATGCACAAGTCAAGAAAACTAAGACAAAAATGTTTACACTAACATGAATTTTCTTAAGTAACCCATTTCTCAGCTAAATTTCCAGGTATTGTTTACTTCTACCGCAACAATTAGGATATTATGTTGGTGTTTATAATTTTGGTGATTATTTCCTATATGTGTTTTGTATATTCCACATTCTTTTCTGTTTAATTCCTTACAGGTTCTATTTTTCCAACTTAATGCCTTTTAATATATCCAGTAGAAAAAAAAAGAAAAAGGGGTTTGCCACATTAATGCTTCTCATGTACCTAGCAGGAAAATAAGTGAATGGGGCTTTTTGATACATTTGACTTATTTGAGCTATTTGCAGGCTATTTTTCCATTATTCCTCACATTATTATCTGTTCTAAATCACTACCACATCCAAACAGTTCTGACCAGATTAAAAATCAATTTCTTTCTAGAAAAAAAAATTACCACTTCTCACAAATAGCCTTACTGAAACCTCTAAAGTGAGTTACAAGTTTACAGGCTAAGATTATGCTTCACTCTTTTTAGCCTCTTTCCAACAATGCTGCTCAGAGTGCTTTCCAATGGCAGATTTGTTTTACTTTTTTTCCCATGTTTGGTTGGGGTTTTTGCGTTTTGTTGTTTGATTAGGTTCTTTTAAAACCCCAAACAATTTCTAAATAGCACCACTGAAGTTAGAGCTACACAGACACATCTTAATTTTGGCAGAGCTCTCTGATTTGTTTTAGCCCCAACAGAAAACCTTGAGTAGCAAGGTGATGCATTTTTTTCTTTTCCTGGTAGGACACACCCTGCTATTTTTGTCCAAATTAGAAGTTACCTAGATCCATGTTCCTACATCTGAAGTATTATGGAAAGGATCATAGAAATCACTGATGCATAAAAAATAACTTATGGACAATAACTGTCAGAAAAAGCAAGATAATATATCTGTAATACAGACTATTTCCAGTTACAACAAATACAGAAAGTTGTTCCTATTGTGATTTTGACAAGTTGCGAGATGGGATGCAACAGCCAGCCCTGTTTATCTGTAGGAGCAGCACCAAACATGAGCACCCAAAACCAGGGATTGTTTTAGGTTTTGGGCTTTACTATCCACTGACAGGCAGGCCAGTTGATGCCTGCAATCCCTCCCAAACACTGTGGTTTGGGGACAGAGGGGGTCTGCCAAGCCCCTCACAGGGCTGGTGTGCCCCACATCTCCCTGCTAAGCAGCATCAGTGTGCAGGCAGCTAAACGAGCTCTTCTGGAAAGCGTCAGTGGCATCATAAGTGTCTCTGATCTATGGGCAGCCACAGACCTGGAGGCTGCAGTGTACTTAGCATGCTCATCAGTCATGCTAAACAAAAAGCCTGAAACAAAACAATTAAGCTTCTTTATGGAGTGAGATGAAGAAAAGAATAGATGCTACCACTAAAGATAGAGCTACACGGCAATACCAGAGCCAGGGCTAACTGGGAGAGAGAAAAGCACTGCTTCCCAAGCAACTAACTCCACACACGGGAGTGGGCACATTGGTGTGTTTGAACTGAAAACATCAGGAAAAATCAGGAATTCAAGGAGAAATGTCCAGCACAGGAGAAGACATTAAAAAGCATGAACCATGGAAAAAATCTGGTAGTGTTAGTTGCTTTTGTTTGGTGGGTTTTTTCAAATGGAAAACCCACAAAGCCATAGTAAGATATCGATTGTTTCAGGGATTCCCAAAGCTGCATTTCCCGAGTACTGACAACAACCAGCCACAGCAGATGCTCAGGAACGGGAAGGTGGTGCTCTGTATTTATTGTATGTTATTTATTGCTGGCAGCAGCTGCAGCTGCCAGCCCTGCACCCCATGACCCATATACAAATCAGGTATTCTTACCCACACTTCCAATTGTACTCATCAAGCAAATTCCTCCCCAACAGCGCAGCCTTAGTCAGCAATACCCACTCAAGAATTGCACATTCAAACACTTTTTTGGTTCCATTTCCTTAGATTATGGTCTATTTCCAGCTCTACAATCACTTCTAATCCAGATGTGCACTGTCTTGGCCATAAAGTACTGACCCTTCATCTGTGCACAGGTGCTTACAGAAATAACAAGCCAGCTCCTGACTGCCTGCAGAAGCCATGCCATCAGAAACTGAAAAAATATTCCAACTTTCCGCTATCTACTGTCTAAAAAGGTATCAATGTTAGCAGCATGAAAATTGCATTAAGTCTATTTCAAATTCCTTCTATTTTTCAGCCCGCTGTGAATAACAAAGAATGCATAGTTGCACATGAATCAGTATAAGGTTCTTTTCCTCCTCACATTCAGGCACAGCAGCACTTTGAACACCACCTTCGCTTGTTTATTCTGCATTAGTCACAATCAGATAAACTGGTTAGGCTCCCCTTTAATAGGCTTCTCATACAAAGCACTTCTTAAAAATCTTTTTCTGGCCGTGGGTTGCTCAGATGCAATTACAGCTTAGCTCCTAAATTTGCTTCTGCGAATTTAGTAAGGTCCCCATTTTGAAAGGAATCTTATTTAGGGGCTTGAAAGCTTGATGAATTTGATATTTAAAGCCAAATTACATACTACTCAGAGATGCCTCTGCTGAAGTTTTCTTGCAGCATTCTGTAATTCAGCACTTAAACAGAACCAAAGCACCTCCAGCAGGTCTTCCACTCTGGAATTTGCTGTTCACCAACTGAAATGCCAAGTGCCCTTATGATACTTAAGAACATGGTACTTTAGTGAGTCCAGCTCAAATGAAACCAGTCAGGTTATTTTACTTCTTCAGCAGGAAAATGTATCGTGAAGCAGCAAGGTCACAGCTCAGGAGACCATATCACAGAACTGCAACCAGACCTATTAATAGGAGCAATGTAAGTTCACTGTAATTTACTCTTAGACAAAGCTGGTAATTTTAGTGACATAATCAGGAAAATTCCATTACCATTACTGTAATATTTACAAAGAGTGTATATAAATATATATATATATTTATATATACACAAAGAAATCTACAGATATTACTGCTGTTAGGACTGGAGGTTTGAAGGTTTTGTTTGGTGTTTCCCCCCCCTTTTCTTGTGTGTTTTGTGTTTTGTTTCAGTTTAAATTCTTTTTCTTCCCCCTCAGATCTTTTACCATCCTGTTACCAAGAGAATACAGAACATGGGAAACTGTTTGGTTAATTCCAGTACAAAACATTAGTGAAGTAGTGAGTCAATCATATTTCTCTATGGTAAAATACCACCTGAGAAATAAAATACCACAGTCTAAGCTGAAAGGGAAAGGAGAAGATGTTTAATTACTTCCTACTTTAACTTATCAGAACTCTCGCTGAAAATTATTTGGATAGGTATAAAGAATTAGGGGAGGATTACAATAGGATCCTATCTGCCACAAAAGCTCTACTCCCACTGGTAATAACATAATTATTATGTCTCTTGTAATATTCTCTGTGAATGTGGCTGTGTGTCAGTGGGTCAAATAGGTTTATGCCTTCCTTAATTTTGTTCTTTTCTGTGACACTGCCATTCTAAGATTAGCCTTTTGATAAAAGAACTACAGATCTTTGTCTGACGGCAGGAGTGGAATCTAAATGAACTACACCACACTTGTGTGAGCAACCACAACTCAATTAGAAATACAGTTGTACATCTGAGGGTTAGTGGAGAAATATTTAAGGAGACACACCTCAGAGACCAAATTATGTAGGGAACCATTACTTAGTGTTCCCAGAAAGCAGTCATACTAGTGACAATCTGCCCAGCTAGAATTATTGCTTTTCTATAGAATACACTATTTCCCCCTCTGGGTTTTGACAGCACATTAAAGGGAAAGAGCACCTGCCTTTTGTGTATGTATTATGACTGCAGGTCAGCAGGTTCAAAGAGCTTAATATATTGAAAATTTGTCATCTTCCAGATTAATGAATTTATATATGTACTGGTGGCAAGGTAGGAAACCAACCTTTTGGGCAGATGAAAAATTTCACAAGGCATATTATGACCCAACTTGAAGATATCAACCCACAAATCTGGGGTAAAATATACTAAACTTTGTGCCATCACCTACTGTGATGGATATGTACCCACTTTCCAGGGCAAAATTTTCTATTAGAATTTTGATTTTGTAGAATGAAATTAAATACAATAGTTAGAGTTATGGAAAAACCCCATATATCTTCTGTTCATAGATATATATCCAACTGTTGACTAAATACTAAAAAATAACTCAGATGGGAACTGCATAATTGATTTAATTTTTTCCTACGGGACAAAGCAGAGTTATAAAAATAACTGCTTTCAAATGGTTTGCTGAAATTATTCCTGCTGCAGTTACATTATGTCTAGTACAGAAAAAGCCTCTTGGGTTTAGTCTAACCCTTTCTGAATGTTATTAAATCATATCTATACAATTAATGTTTCTTTCTGTACATGCTATGCAGCTTAAATTGTCAACAGCCACAGAAGTCATTCAGGTTTCACATGCAGCACTGTTTGTGGTACCCCATGGAATCTATAAGGCAGGAATTAAACTGCAAGAACAAGGGCCCTGAGTTAATGATGCAAGGAGACCAACTGTACCATGTCTCCAGGTTTTTGCCAAGTATAGGCCACATTTTCCCATGGTTTCAGCAAGTGCTTTAACCACTACTTGGCAAAACCTGTATCTGACCCCTGTTTAGGCACAGCACCAGTGCCATGGAACCTGGCACTGACAACAAGCCGGTAGTTAAACCCTCAGGTGTGAGGCAGAATGCATTCTGAGGCTTGCAAATATTTGCTCTAAGCTACAGTGAATGACAATACAGTGTCCAGTATACAAAGACTAAAGGAATATATGACTGAAGGGAACATATGACTGAAGGAAAATCTGTGGAAAGAAGTCACCACAAAATATATTATTTCATACTGCTGGAGACAAAGACAAACCTGCTGATGCATGGGTTTAAGGTTTTTTCGGTTTCACAGATCTGTTGGAGAGATCATGTGACTGTAAGAATGAATGTATGATTAAATTTCCAGAATTTAAAAGTTTCACTGAGTACACTATGTATTTATTTTATGACATTTTGTCAAAACCCCCCATAATATATTTTAAATATAGTGGGTTAACCCTCATTTGATCTGCTTTTGCAAAAACAAGCATCTTTATTCATTCATTTAACGTATTTTACTTACCAGCTTCAGTTAAAAGATCTGCAGCTGTAAATACTCTGACACAGCTAAAGGTTGGTGTTGGGGTTTGGGATAGTTTTTCCTTTTTTTTGTTGTTTGTCTCTCTGTTTCAGAAATTTTTCCCCATTCTTGTTAATGGGTGGGTGATCAAGAGAGACAAAGGGGCCAGGGGATGAGTGCCTGGCCCCGGGGTAGGCAGGGGGCAGGGCAGTTGTTGGTTTTCTGGCTTCTCGGGGGAGGGGCGGCAGCGGGAGCTCCGGGGGAGACTCTGCCACCACTCCAGGTTTCGCTCTCTCGCTGCGGCTTTCTACCTGTCTTGGGGGGAAGAAACCCGGGATCCCCGAGCCTTTCCCCCCTCCCAGAGAGCCAGCCTCTCCTAGCCAGGATCCGAGGGTCAGCCCTGTCTGCCGGGACACCTCAGCGCTTCCAGCCTCAGCTGCCGAATTGCTGACACACCCCACCTACCACTCCGGGACCCTGCCAATTCCTGCCTTCCCAGCCTGCTACTCCGAGGCTCCTGTTACAGCTCCTCCTGCTATCCAAAGAGGGCGCTGGGACCAGCTGCCCCTGGGAGCTCGTACAGGGAGTTCTTTTTCCATCCCTTCCTGCCGGTTGCAGCTGCCATTGTACACACGGCTGGAGCCGCGCCACAGCGCCCCCTGCAGCCCAGGGGAGTCATCGCACCCTCCCTGCGCACCGGGAGCACCAGCGCCCCTGCCGGCTGTGACTGTGACTGCACCAAAGGGGAATTGCCAACAGAGCGGGGAGAGACTCTCCGTGGGTTTGTCTGTTCTTGTTTGTTATGGTTACCATTGTTGTTGTTTTGTCTGTCCCATTATATATATATAAAAATATATTAAAGGACTGTTATTCCTCCTTTCTCATACCATTTCCTGAAAGCCCCTTAATTTCAAAATTATACCAATTCGGAGGGAAGGGGGTTACGTTTTCCTATTCTAAAGGAGGCTTCTGCCTTCTTTAGCAAATACCTGTCTTTGAAACCAAGACAGTTGGCTTGGTTAATATAATTATATTTTTAATGCTGAGTCATATATTTCATAAAGTGCAACCAAAAAAGGGCTAGCACAAAGTGTGCCACCACCAAGGAGTATGTTGGGACAATGCTGTTCCTCCTACTCCCCTCTGAGTATTTTGTTTTCTCTATGAAAATTTAAAACGTCTCCTCCTGTCCTCTGAGGCATCATTATAACAAGACACCTCTCATGTAGATGTGTTTCCTGAAGATGCCACCAGCCTGTTAGTTAACAAAGTGCATAATTTACACTATGTATATGATAATTCTGCTAAATTTTAAAAAAATCAATTTCTTAGTCAGACTCTTTGCTACTGAGTTTTAAATGAATATTTTATTCTTCTAGCTGAGTATCACAGAATACTATTAGAGTTGTAGAGGTCCTGAACAAAAACCATGTTCTTATTTACAACTGTCACCTTTTCCCTAAAAGCAGATGTATTTCCTGTTGGATTTTATGCCCTAGAAAGAAATGGTGAAGAAAGTCTCAGGTAGATATGGAAGTGCAGCCAAAGTAACGTCCAGAAATCAACAGGAGTTTCTGCCACAGGAAGACTGTGATCAATAGGTATCTAATTTAATTGTGATTTAAACGGATTCTCTAAAATTCCATTTGCATTCCCATTTCAAAGATGCCTATGCTCCAGTAAGTTTGATTTCAAATATATTTTGATAACTTCTTTCCCCAAAACAGAGTTTTGTGCAAGTGGTTTTAAGTACATGAAGAAAAATCAACTTTGTGTTGCAAGTTGCTTTTAAATAATGATAAGTCTGTTCTGCTCCAATCCACTTTGCTACATAAAAAAAAAGTGGCTGAAATTAAAGATTCCATTTACAAACTTCCAGTTATCAAAGTCTTCCATTGTTTTCATTTCTGTATTGTCCTACAGCATCTCCCACAATAGTTGCACGGATGGTGCACAGGAGGGATAAGCTGCTCTGCTCTACACTACACAGCACATGGAGCAGATGGCCCCACAGCTTCTGCAGAGATAAAAACCTCATGCCAGGAAGAATGAAGAGCTGAGATCAGCTCTCAGGGTACCCAAGGAAGCAGAACACACTTTTGGCCTACGACAGAGTAACAGGGGCTGGTTACGCAATAGTTTTTGGGAACACCCCAATGGCTGACAGACATTTAACTGATTTCAGGCACGTGTCCCTGAACCCATCAGACAGCAGCAGCAGCTTTAGCCACTGCTGGTCACTAGAGAATAACTGGATAAGGTGAACCTGTACTTGCCCTCATCATATCCTGAGAACCACCCCACTTTGTCTTTTATTTTAAGGACTACTTAGGCAATGTCCACATTTTATTTCACTGTCCTCTCAGAAAGTGTTTTCCAACTATGCTTAGAAAAATAAGCAACACATTTCTTCAATAAAATCAAAATTCAAAGTTGTTACAAACAATTTTAAATCATTCTCTTTCTTAGGTCTGCAAGAACTTGCTTACTTCTTGCTTCATTGAAAAACTCATCCCAAAATCTGCACAGTCTGCAAGTGTGGGTACATTTGTTTAAATGCAGAAGTAGTGACGAATTTAATAACAGCTTTGAAAGTTAAAGGTGGTATAGATTAAATGTGCAGCAGCAGGCTCATTAAAACAAGTGCACCTACAAAAATGAGTGCACTGTGTCAATGAGTGCATAACTGTGTAAGAGTTTTAGTAGACCTTTTGAAATTTCTTTTACTTTTTTTTGGACAAATTTAGTGTTTCATGTGGTAGGCATTTCAATTAGATAATCAATAGGCTAATCTAAAATTTTGTACACATGGGCTGAACATAGCAATCAGTCAGCCACCTGAAGGGCTACATTATCTTATCAGCTCATGGCTTCCTCCAATTAGGAATGTATGAGCCTCATCACACTTCCATTGAACAATTAAGTCATAAGAATTGTAGCTATAGAAACACTGCCAATTTATTTCCCTCCTTATTTCATGTTCTTGTTTTATTACTTAATCATCCTGGAAAATAATACATGGCCATGAATCACTTGGTTCAGTGGAATGATATATGAGCTGTAGGTGTTGCCCTGGACAAATATAAAATCTGACTCTGGCCAAAGAATGTTTTTCCAGCTATGTGTGCTAGATGAATTAAAACTGAGCCTTTAACTGATACTTGGAAAGTAGACTTTTCTTTTTTAAATCTATGATTCTGAGAATTTCTTTTCACATAGTCTTATTTTTCTACACATGCTGCCACACACACAAAATAATTTTCTGCAGTAGTGTGGGCTTTCCATGGAAACCACTCACTGAGCAAAATACAGTTCTGCAAATTCTACCCAGTTTACTTTTTTTCCCAAATAACTTGATATGGCACTTATTAGTCTGGGAGTCCAAAAAATAATTTAACTTGCTTAAGAAGACTTGGTGTAACACCAAAAATAATTTGCTACTATTGCAACCATTTTCTTGGCAATGTCTATTGTTATATAACTTATTTTGAGCAAACCAAGAGACAGTAATTTGCATTTCCACAAAACACTTGAAAACTGACAAGAAAAAGTTCTAAAGAAGTATTCTAAAATGTTAAACAGCTCCAGTTTAATCAGTCTTCTGTTCTATAAAACAGAGGTATAACATATTGCTTATTTCAAAGAGCAATTCAGATGCTTACTACAGACATTTATTCTATTTTGATTTTGATAATTCTAGTTATGCTTAAAAAACAACCAATGGTCCTTTGCTTAAAGTAGTCCTTGTTTTTCGACGTTCATTTTTAAAAAGAAGCTTTAATCACAGGAGGCCAATAGCACTGTAAAAACACTGTGCAGGGGCAGGAGTCCTTTAGGTTTGAACTGTTTTCCACAGTGCCACAGCAAAACATACATCAAGAAAAATACAATTAGAGAAACTCATGCAACATTTTTATATGATTAGACTGTAAATTCCACTGAAAACCAGAACTCACAAACAAGAAGTATTTGAAGAAACGTGATTCATCTGGAAAAGCAGTCATTAATAGCACTTTGTAAAAGTGCCATGCAACACACTGTAATCAAGTGGTACATTAAGGTTTTAGGGGACTTACTCTAAAAAATGAGGAGATTTTTGGCAACTCCTTGGAGGCCATATACTTCAGGAGTCACAGCAGTACTTTAACTCTGCTTTGGTGTGCAATACACCGCATTTCATTTCAAGCCACTTTGCAGGGAGAACAGTTGAAATACGACTTTGTTGCTAAAATGGTTCTTAAAGGTAACAATTCCCATGATAAGTAAGCACTGTCAGACTAGAAGCTTAGATACTCCTATGAAACTCGGAGCTTTCTGCCTCTTTACCAAAGCCCAGGGGCCCAGCTCATCCAGAGGACTGGGTACCACTGAGTTAAAAAGTTTATGGTTGCAATAAGAAAGACACAGACTGGTAAGCCTTTGCTATTTTCAAACACTGTCTTTAGTCTTCATTCTACCTCTGGTACATGCTTGGACATAAATAACCCAGACTCAGCTTCAGACTTCCTGTGACCTTAATGTTGCAGTGACTTGAAACAGATTAGGATCTGATCCAGAACGAGGCACTTGCAACCCATCTGCATTGCAAAACACGAGTGCAGCTGAAACTATCAAAACCGTTCTGTGATTTACTTCCCTTGGTACATATCAACAAATGTTGAGATGCCATTAATACTGGCACATCCAGGCATAATTCATTGCAAAGTCCCATTTCCCAACTGGACAGCTCCACATTTCCTGTGGTCACCTAATTAATGGATGTCTATCAGCCCCATCTGCAAATCTGACTGGGTAATACTTTCACAAAACTAAATTGAGCTTGCCACAGCAGAAATGATGCAGTACCGTGGGGTACAATTAACTATACAGAGACATACTTTATCCCCAGCCTTAGGCACAATCAATAATGAGTTTCTTTTCTGAGATGTTATGGGGTTATAAGCATAAGATGATAGCCTTGAATTACTTATGTTTTGGTGACCTTTTTCTACTTGCATCCTAACTCTCAGCAAATATGCAGCTTTATAACACAATAAAATTCCCTACCAATTCTAAAATCAAAAGGCTTAACTGCCCAAAATATAAAGCAATATCTTGTCAGTGAAAAACTTAATAGCTATAATATTAATAAAACAATGAGGACTAACTAATATCTTTTCTATGCTTCATTTTTCTGGACACTCAGGACTGCTCTATTTTTTTTGAGACACTAATTTAGGCAAAAGAAGACTATTCTAGTTGGCTGAGGAGGTTTGAAAGCTTTATCTCAGTCCAGCTGACAGTGCAAGTCTCACAAATCCCCTGAACACAGAGAACACTTTGCCCAGCCTCACTGTGAGCATCCAAGCAATGAAATCTGCAATCTTTTCATATTCTTCTTGGAGATTAATTTTCACTAATTATGTCACTGTTTCAAGCATTTGTTTTGTTTTCACTAATATCCCAGACAGGATTTTGCTTAGCTATTTTTCCTAAGAGTTTTATATTGAGAGAAATAAACAATTTTTTTTAAAAAAGTAACCTCCCAGTATATTCTTATTCCACCAATACTTCTCTCAAAGTCATTTAGAAGCTCCTCCTCAGATACAAATTTGTTTCATCTCACCTACCTGTAGCTACTTAAGCATAAGCACACAGTCCATGCACATCCCCAAACAATAATCTCATTTAGCTGGTAACATGTTGAGTGTCAATTGCCCACACACAAATCTAGAAAGCTCTCAGACTAAAAATCTAAGAATCAACAGAAGAGATGAGAGAACAGATACCAGTGTTCAGGAGTCTCCCCCACCTACACTTTCCCTCAACACATGTGGTCTCCATCCACCTCTAACTTCCTTGAAAATATGTATTCAAGTCAAATTGGGGATTTTAAGTGGATAAGAAAATCAAACTGCACTGGTGGTGTGCCAGTCAAACTGGTTTTCATCCTCTTAACTTTAAACAGGTTGCAAGAAAATTGTTCTTCTATTTTAAAAGAATTTTGTGGCAGCCATGAAGAAATAACATTAGAATGTACAATTTATTACTCAATACTTTAGAAGCCAAACTATTTCAGCAAAAGCCTAAAGGTGATTCTCTCACAAGACTATAGCATGGGGGGAAAAAAGCCCACAAAGAAAGTTAATTTCAAATCTAATTTCAAAATTCACAGTGTTCATGCCCTTTCCAAGGTCACACAGCAAGACATGTGAAATCAGGGAACACAGCCTGGAGCACAGCAAGAAAAATGATTGGTATAGGCAGCAAGTGAATAAGCTATAAAACCAATTAGCAAATGTATGTTCTGATGCATTAGGATTTGTGCTGTATAGGAGGGCAGGCAAAGCTGCCTGGACTTGGACTTGAGCTGCTGGACCTACCCAGCGTTGTCCAGCTGCAAACATCCAGCCAGTGCTGTCCAGCTGGTTGCCTCCCATCTGCAATGGTTTGCTCACCGTGTTTCTGGGTAAAGGAAGCACAAGTAATGGTTCCAAAGACTACTGGGGTTAGTTAGGACCAATGCAGAAGTGGAAAAAAGTAAATAAACATGTTTGAAGCTGGGAGACTACTCCAAAGAGACAGAAAAACAATGCTATAGATTACTTGGGAAATCTAACACAGTTCTTTCAATATCTTGTCAATAGGTATGGACCAAGGGGTAGTCCCTATTGAAAACGCCCTGCTTCACTCCCAAATGGGTAAATGCATACTGCTTGACTTTTATATCCTTGTTCAAGTATTAGAGCAGCCTACAATCTCCTCCACAGTAACAAGTTGTTTGAGCTTCTTGGCTTTCCTTGTTTTCTTACGTGAAGTTGTGAAGCTGGGTGTTTTAATTCTCAAAGTTGACACAGAATGAATGGACAAATCTCATCCCTCAGTTCCAGCAAACTCTAGTAATCCCCCAAGAATGTCCCCAGGATGAAGCAGTCCCCAGGTAACATAACACTGCTGCATATGCTACTGCCATTTCCTTCACAGGTGCAATGAAGCTTTGCTGTGCCCCAGAAAACCTCCCTTTCCAAGTGGACTCTGGAGAACACTGGCAGCTGAACAGAAATATGAGTTAGCCTAGAGGCTTCTCTAATTAGGAGAGGGGATCCATTTTGATCCTTGCTGTCCCCAGAACTACAAGAGTTTATTTCTGCTACCCACATGTATTCAATTTCAATTTGCCACTCCTAGGACAGAAAATCATCCAAGGTGCTTTTTATAGAACACTTTTATGTAGGCTCAGAACCCTCAACAATATTTATTATCTACAGTAACACATGAACTTTATGAAGCAAAGTTGATTCACTGATGGCCATAATTCAGAATTTTCTTTATGCTCTGTTTTGGCATTGGTATTTCTGTTTACTTCAAATGTAGGGTAATTTCTTACACTTTTCCCACTAAACACCATTGACAGTACAGAACTTAGTTCTCAAACTGTATGATATTTTCATTAAATATCATTCAAACTAAATTATAAACAGAACTATTTCACATAAATTTCAGGATAGAAGGATTCCACAGTGAAGTTATTTTATTGGTGGATGCTTATTTCATTATGCAGTACTTGACTACATAGTGTCTCATTTCCATTTCAGATTTTAAAAAGACACCAACAATTCAGTATCTTAGGAAGAAAATTACAGGAGGTTTTGGTGTATTTTCACATCCTGAGCTATCCCATGAATATTTTCTGATAACAGATTATGGGTAGCATTAAACTTTCACAGTCCTGCAAAGACTAAAACTACTTCAAAGAAGAGTAGTATATTACCTTGGGTAATATCTATGTGGCAGATATTAACTTTACTTAGGACCTAGCCTTCAGGATTTATTCAGCAATCATAAAAGCTAGCTCGTCAGTGTTAATAGGGTTATACTACAAATACACAGTACTTGCAAGAAAATTGATACCATTCATTACAGACAACCTGTGTTTTCAAAGCTTGGCAGTCTGTACAGTGCAGCAAAAACCCCACAAGCAGTGTGGAAGCAAGAGAGATAAATTTGTAGGAGCAAAGGAGGACAAGATGTTTTGAGACTAATGTATAGGAACGAGAGCCAGGAAACCTGGGTTCCCTTCTCAGGGTCCCTTTATCTTCTTGTGTGACCTTGGAAAAGCAAATGTCACCTCTCTAATTGTCAGAAGGCAAAAACCCCCAATGCTTAACTCACATTAATGAAAGCACCTCTGAGCCTCAGTCTGAATAAAGTTAAGTGTCAGCAAGACAGCTCTATAACATCATCCTGGTGCTGTTAGCACAGAGCTTCAAGATCAGTCCTTCCCTGAGGGGACCCGACACCACTTCACATCCTCTTGCTGCAGGAACGTTTCTCTTTCCTGCCCCTTTGCCAACAAGTGGGACAAACCAGACTTGGCACAACTACAAGTCAGCTGCACATCAGCATCCCTTCAGTGCCATTGTCTGCTGGGCAAGTTTAAGGTTTCTAGCACTGCAAGAATGGTACAGGACATTGACCAGGTGAGCTGCAATGCCAACCTCCCCCCAGTATGTACTGAGCACTTGGTCAGTTCATGCAGTGACAGTCATAAAGAAAGCCAGAGAGCCTTAGGTCTCTGTAGAAGAAATAACATTTGAAAACTTAAAGGAAATTGTCTCTCTTGCATATAAAAAGTGTTTAAACAGCAGAAGGTCTGAACCTTTTTTTTCCTGAAGTACTTTGATATCATAGTTGAGAATTTTAAACTCTGTTGTGCTTATCACCCTCCGTAGCTATCCAGTGTTTAGGCAGAGCTGTTGTGCCCAAACTCTGCTTAGTAACCCACAGAGCACTGGAAAACCAATAGGTCCAAAGCATACATAAATGAACAGGTAGGGACTAAGAAATATTCCTTCTGCTTGTGCTGCCAGGCAAAGAGGTGTAGCTTCAAGTCCAAGCTCATTTGCACCCAGCCAGTTTCCTGCAGGCAGAACCAGAATAGGACAGCAAGTTCAGACTGTGCCCTTGCTTCCAACCTCATATGATGTTTACTGAGAGCAGTGGAGACCCACAGAGCAATGACTAATCCTTGTGAAAGCCTGAGCCTGCAGTGACTCATCCAACTTTAGAAATTAAGCCATTAGTATTCATTTTTTTAAAAAAAAAAGCTTCTGAATTTAGCTCTCTATTTTGTGGGGTCAGTCAACTTTTGCTCACCTCAAGGAGTGCAAATGCTTATCTTGGATTTCAGTCAGACAGTTCTGGAGCATGACAGTAGATCACATCTGTCAACATCTGAAAGCTACCATATGAGGAGAAAAATAGGGATAGACCTTTCATTGAAATACTCCATTGGGCTCTATTGAAATGCATTAGTCTAAGAGATCTTTTGTTCCAGGAGAGCTTTCTAGGGCACAGAGCAGAAACGTGGCAGCCCTTTTTTTTTCTCTCCTTTTTTAAGGCAGCAATAGAAAAGTGCTTTTGAAAGAGAAGGAGTTGACAAATATATTGTTAATATTTCTAATATACTTTGCTTTAACGAGGCTAGTGCTTGTGAATAATCTATTTACTCATCCTTATGACAAATTTGAAACTAGCTTTGAAAGAATGCTTCATATATTTAATAGCTGTTAGCTTTTAAGGTCAGAATTGAAGAGTGTAACCAAGTAGTCTGATTACTTACATTACTGTGGCTACAGATTTTCAGTCAGCATTTTTTCTTATACATAATGGAAATCTAATTACCTTAATATGTCATTAATTCCTCTAACTAGGAAAAAATAAAAAGCAATAATAGTCTTCTATATTTCCAGCCAAACATTTCATCTCAGTCTGCAACACTTCCTAAAGGCTTTGCAAATATTTGGGGTTCAGCTATAGCTGAGGTAGATGTAGCCCAAAATGAAAGCAAAAATCATTCTGCTACACCTTTCATGATTCCCTCTCAGTTCCCTACCAGGCATCTCCACTCAGATGAGTGCATGAAGACCACAACCTGAGCATAGTTCTGAGAACTGGAATATCACCTGAAGACTTCACCTCTGTCTAGATGTGCCATTGATATGTCCTACAGCAAAAACCTAACAACGTGCCTCTCCACAGTCTCTGGTGGTTCTGTCCACCAAGAATCACTGCACAGTAACTTGTTGCTATTTCTCCTAATTTTCAGCATTGCCAGTTTGCTCCATGTGCCACTTCCAGCACTTCATTGCCTCCAGGGGTCTCCCTCATACCATAAAAGAGGAGAATAACGAGTAACCTGAGAGGAGCTGGGTGATGCTATTGCAGTTCAAGGACATCTAGAATTTCTCCTGTTTCCAGCATGCTTGGGAAAAGACTTTTTGGATGAAAGTGTTCAATAAATAGTAACCTCAAAGCTTGAAAACAGCATAAGAATGATCTAAATGTTTGTAATTGTGTGTGTTAGCCAAGAGACTACTATACACAACCCCCTTTCTTTTGAATCTCTCACCAGTGTCCCCAGTTGCAAAGACTGGTGCAGCCTGTGAAGCATTCCAAAGGCTGCCTGGCTATAAAGTGGAAAATGTCTTACAAAAAGAAGCCACAGCAGTCTCTGTAGTGGACAAAAGCCAGTGGTGTTGAGCCATTATAATAGACACAATCCCTAAAGTAGGGCAATTTCAAAGGAAGATAACATTTAAAAATACTGCTGTTCTTCACTATTAACCAAACACTGTTCCCACAAAAAAAAAAAGGCACAAAGAATATCCTCCAAAAATTGTAAAGGAACAACAGCTGCACTTATTCTATACATGTGGTTTGCTAAATGTAAAGGCTAAAGAAAAGGAAACGTGCACTTGTAATACAGTGAACACCTCACAAGCTCACTGTTATTGTACTTTTTTTGGTGGTGAGGAGGAGTAAAACAAAGGACTAAAACACACATGCTAGCTGGCTGAATTATCAGTAGGTGAGATGGTGTGGTTACATTCCATAAGTGAAAGCAAAATAGCTTTGAATAAGCCTTCCAGGGGAGCAATGATTTTTATACCTCAGCTTCCCCAGTGGTTGGTATGATACCTTACCTTTTACAGCATTGGGCCTGCTGTGGCTGAGCCTAAAGCGTATTCAAGCTTATCTTGCCTCCAAGGCTGATTCTTATACCATGACTTAGAATTTTAAATAAAATGCTTTATTCAGTTGTGACTTTCCATGCAAGTACTTTTTCTGTGGAAGCTCTTACATGCCACAGATGACATTGGAAGTTTTACATTTAGTCAGTGACAAGTAAAACTTAAAATATGTATCCTCATCTGATAGTGATATAACAAGGTTCTGTGCTGCTCATTGCCCAAAGGAAGCATTTCTGGCATATAAACAAGCCAATACTTACAGCTACTTCCAAACAATGTTAATGTATATTATGGATGAAGATCCCAAAATGCCATCGTCCTTCATGTGGTGTCCTTTATGCAGTCCAGCAGCCAAACAACTGCCAGTGAAGCTTCTAACACCACACATGCTCAGCTCGTGCTACTTTCCATTAGATTCGGCTATTGATGCACCAGGTCACAATGCAATTTAGAAGCAATTAAAAGGTAATGAATGTGCTGAACTGAAACCACTGCCTGGGAGGCTTTTTCTGTGTACCAGGGAAAGAGATAGATTTGTGTCCTTCAGTGATTTCTGTTAGTGAAATGGCAAAGAAAAATGCTTCTGAAATGGGCCTCAGATGTCTGAAGGACAGGCTGTTTTTGCAAATGTGAGCACTGCTGAAGTGCTGTGATATACCAGCTTAAACTCCTACACACGAAATCAAAGAAACTTCTTACACTGGTAACTATACGAGAATCCTCTCTTCATAATAAGGCTTCGGGGAAAAAGAGAAAAGAAAATATCATACCACTCTTGGGCTACCATGCAGTTTCCACATCCTGCTGCATAGCTGTGGGATTAATATCCTATTAAACAAGGCAGAAATTATCTCTACAGTTAATGATGGTGTATGTCAAACACTGATTAAAACAATTACGTTCTATTAAGCCACATGTATTCAAGAGTGGTTTATCCTCATTTGAAAGCTTTATTTGAAATCACATTTCATGGTCCTGTTTTCCTTATTGTGCTCTATGTATCTCCAAACACTTCGTTGATATTTCATGGTGGGTCAACCAGGTGCTCTTAGCTTTCTACACCTCTTAATTTGTGTGCACAATTTTCTTGCATTTTTAACCCTTTGAACACATAGTTTCAATAAGAAACTAATGGATTAACTGGCTTTAGACCTATTCTGGTTAAGAGACATTCAGGACATCAGTCTTAGTATCCAAACTAAGCAGGTACAAAAATATTGGAAACAGATTTCTTGTCACTTTTATGTACATATATACATGAGTGTGTACAGTTTTAATACCACAGTGGCTGTATATATTCTTTAAGGTGGGCATATACTGTGTATACACAGAAAGAGGTTTGAAAATGGTCATCCCGATAACACTGTGACAGGACTACACTGGTCTAACAAAATATACTTTTGCATGCACCCTAACTCCCGTGTACCAGAGTTTGCTGCCTGTCGTGGTTTTGATCTTGGCTAAGTGCTAGGCACCTACAGTAGCCGCTTACTTGTTCTTTCTTTTGCTACAGCTGGGCAGATGAGGGAAAGAGAGGGGAAAAAAACCTGAGGGAATTAACTCAGAGGTCTATGAGTTGAGATAAGGAACTGGGAGAAAACGCTCTAAGGATAAACTAGGCTCAGCTTAAAAGTTGCAAAGTGAAATTTATTACTACTTGAGTTAGAAGGAGGATATGAGAAATAAACGAAACTTTTAAAAGACACTTTTTTTCCCCCTCTCTACTCTTTTTTCTTTCCTACTAACAGTGCAAGGGGGGCAGGGTGTGGGGTTTCAGGTCAGTCTGTTTCTAAGATCTTGTTTTTCTGCTTAGGGAGAGGAGTTTGTTTCTTTTGCTTTTGCCATGGGGTTTCTTCCACGAAAGACAGTTCTTTGTGAACTTCTGTGGCGTGGTTTTTCTTGTCTATGGAATGCAGTCTTCTAAGGACAAACTGCTTTAGTATGGAAGCAGGGGGCTCCCTTTTCTCTAACTGGGTCTCCCACTTGGACTGCAGTTTCTTTTGACATCTACTCGCTCTAGCGTGGTCACTTTCTTCACAAACTGCGGGACTTTTATTTCAGTCTCTGTCTTTCACTGGGCTGCACTTGCTATGGCTTCTCCTGGCATCTACGGCTCCTGCGGCTTCTTCTGGTATTTACGGCTGTTGCGGCTTCCGACATCTCCCCGCTCGAATGTTGGCACTTCACCTACGGACTGTGGGTGGCTCTGCATTCTTTATGGACCCTATGGACTGCAGGGGGGACACCCCGCCTCACCATGGGCTCACCATGGCCTGCAGAGGAATCTCAGCTCTAGAGCTTGGGGCACCTCTTTTTCTTCTTTCTCTACTGACCTTGGTGTCTCTATGTTGTTTTTTCTCACATGTTCTCACATCTTCCTCCTTCTCTAACTAACAGCAGCTGCGTGTAAATTTTGTTTTGATTTTTCCTTAAATATGTCATCACAGAGGCTTAACTAACCTTTCTAATTGGCCCAAACATGGCCAGTGACATGTCCATCATCTTCAGAGCCATCAGAGATTGGCTCTGCTGGAAATGGTGAAGAATTCTAGAAACTTCTCACAGGAGCCATCTTTATGGCCCCCTCCCCTCTACTAAAACCACAACATTGCCCCTTCTTACACTTAGCGGTGTCTGAAGAAGCAGGAAACACATTTTACAGCACAGCTGAGCAGCTGATGCTCAGGTTACCTAGAGACTGTTTAGCAGTGTTTTGAACTGTTGACATTTCCAAGAACTGCACAGAACTAATCAGAACGTTCACTGCACTATGTTCTCTTTTATGATCTGTGAATTGTTCAAATTCCAGTTAGATTTCTTGAAGCAGCACTAGGGTCTGTCAAAAGGCTGAGGTGCCTCTTTGGCCTCCCCAGGGCTCCACAAGGAAGAAGAAAGGGGACAGAATTTCTGGCATAAGCAGACTCACTAGTGACACACTCTTCTAGACCACTGTATTCAAAGACAATTTTCTCTAGGTATTTCAAAAGTGACAATTCTGACCTAGACTTTTTCCAGAGATCAGTAACAAATACTACACAGTCATGTCGCATGCTGAAATGGGGTACAGGCTTTTATTTAATTAAAAAAAGAGAAAGTTTTCATATCAGCTATTTTCTTTTTTTTTCTTAAATTATTATCCTCCAAATACTACAGGATGGCAGTCCGCAAAACTAGCAATGTCTTACTCTTTGGAATAGAAATTTAAACTTGACTGCATTTCCTTCAAAACCAGGTGTCAAATCACTAGCTCCAAACCCTTCCCTTTTGAATTTGACAAAAAAGGAAGGAAAAAAAAAAGTAGTATACCCTTCATTCTAGATTTTTTCCTGTGGTTCCACTGGTCAAGAACATTCAGTTACATGCATTTTTTTCTACTTTAATTTTTCTAAAACAAAAAAAATCTCCATTTAATCTGCCGTTGAACACAGTATTGACAATTCAATGAGACAACTATAAAATAATATGCAACAGACCATAATAAACTGAGACTTATTATTCTAATTTTGTATGCCCAGAAAATACCCTTATCAATAATATTAATTCAACAGTTCACTCCTGATATTTGCTAAAGGATTCCATCAAAGTTTGTCTTCAAAGCATATTTTATACTACAGACACACATGCACATATAGGATCTTTTATAAGCCAAGAAACACTAAGGTATCTTCATGAAAATCAGTTTATAAAAAAATTGGCTAAACTTCTTCCAAGTTAGCGTTCTTTTCTGATATGAATAAAGACTGCAGGATCAGGCTTAAAGAAGGAAAGAATCTGTACCAGACTACTCTTGTACACAGCTATGGATTCTGTTTAAATTGCTATTTCTAAGGCTAGGAAGGAAAGGGAAAAAAAAAAGTTGAAATGCCTGGGGGTGGCTTCCAGCTTGCATTTTGTGAGACTGCGAATTATTTCACATGACAGAGGATAACTGCACATAACCCCATTTAATTTGGTATGGCACTTTTTTAAAAGGAATTTATTTCAGCTGCTCACAGAAACATGATGAAATCTTATTAGAAAGAGTCTATCAGGGCTACCTGTGGTAGCTGGTTTACAAATATAGGTATTCTGACTCTACAATAAAGGTTAGCTCTGTTACTGGGTAACACTGAGCAGTCAGCACAGAGCAGCCAGCAGCTCTCTAGGATGGAAATCTCTGTGAGAACACAGTCTGTCTCAAAGTCAATTGCTATTTTGACAGGAAATTCTGAAATGTTTATAACAGATGAGAAAACAGAGAAACCAGGAATCAAAGAAAAAAATGACAGTAATCGACTTCAGAGAGGCATTTTCTGAATATGACAAAGAGAAACTTTCCCTCAAGATGCCTGTAACAAAAACCTGCAGTCTGACTGGTGTCAAGGAACAAGCCTGAATCCATCCCTTCAGCACACGAGACACTGAAACTCCCCACATTTGTCTTATACACTTAGCCAGTAATTTTGCTTATTTCCTGTAACTGCAGGAGAATTTTCTAAGAATGGTTGAAACACCCCCAAATTCCCACTGCAGTCACCACCAGACCTTGGCCTATAGAGGTAAAGGGAGATCTTTGGGAATATAAACTGGAGCAGCTCCAGGTGCTGGGGAGCAAAGGAGTCACAGCTGGTGCTTGAGCTGGGCAGGCCAGGATGGAGCCAAAAATCCCACACCAGCAACTCCTGCTGCTCTCTACACCCCTCATCCCATCTAGGGGGGCTCAGAGCACACAGGTCATGCTCACCATTGACAACTCCAGGAATCATCACCAGGAAAGAAAAATGAATAATCTTGGGCTTTTGAAAAATCTGCTTTACATGTGTGAGGCTGTTCTAAAAAGATAGGGTGAAGGGAAACAGCTCCAATTTTTGAGGCCTATATACATGCAAACAAATGAAAGCTTATTGGGGTCATAAGGAGAGTCAAAGGGTTGGGGTTTTTTTTCCAAACCACCTCTAAAATCACAGTAAAGTTGCTAGTGACCTCAGATCACAAAACTCTGATAACCCACAGAAATCAACCTGAAAACTTTGTGCCCATCCCAAAGGTCAGCTTTTTTTTTCTTTGCTAAATCACATTTTAAAAAAAAATTTTAAAAAAATCAAGAACTCTGCTGCTTTTTAGCCTTTATACCAGGCATTGAATTGAGGGGTCCAAGGTAAAAAAAAAAAAAAAAATTAGAGAGGCTTGTCTACACTGCCAAAAACATGACACATAATTTAGTTTGAGGTCAAACTATGACAGAGCTACTCCTCTCAGAGGCATTGGAAGGGTCCTGTGCAGCTCACTATACCCTTCTCCTGCCGCATTAGTTTTACCTCTGCAGAGCACTGCTCCAAATCTTGAGTGTTTGTTTATAAAATCATTTTTCTTCCATGATCAATATGGGAATTGTACCATGCTCAGTATCTCTGGAAATCAGCCTACTGATTTCTGCAGCTCCTTACTCACATTGTACAGTTTCAGGTGTCCCAGGTTGTCCATGTTGGGCTTCTTAAGTTCCTTGAACCATACTGACAATTACTGTTGCGGTGTGCTAAGGCCAGATTTCAGTTTTTCTCATGGCCAGGCACTGCTGCACTGGTTCATATGCAAATCAATAACACATCTGTAGGCTGAATAAGGTCCTGAAAATGACCCTGTAGACAACAGTAGCAGTGGAAATAAAATAGTGCAGATCTTTATAAATGGAAATAACAAAAGGAGTAATTAGCATAGTGATCTTGTTAACCTCTGCCTTTGAGAGTGGAAAGAACTATTCCATATTTACAAACCTATAGTTGCAAAAAAACCAGCTCCAATTTAAAAAAAAAAAAAAAAAAGACAGGTTTTTAAAGTTTCATGACGCTCCAGTGCTAAAGCTGCATAATGGGCCTCTCTGGCTGAAGGTATTCATTCAAAAGCTCTCATTTTTTGTTTGGGCCTCTGGGTAGCTGTGGCAGTGACCCAGCCTGCTTTCTCTATGAAAATTAATGAAATCAAATGGATTGATTTTTCCCCTCAGGGCAGTGATCCTGAGGGGGATGGGGAAGGCAAGGCTGGGGAATCCCCTGATTCTCCCATGTTTTAGGTTGTCAATCCAAGTTCCAGTTCCACCCCTTTCCCCTCAGAGTTATTTTTAATATTCATAAGGTTATTTTAATATTCATCAAGTTCTGGAAAATTCTGTTGTTGTGTTGATTGGTTAGTTCAAATGTGTTCCTCCCCTGTTTAGAAATTATTGGATACCTGTCACCCATTATCATTCCCTGATTTGCTGAACCCTGGATCCTCCCCTTTGTACCCTCCCGTTTTTGTTCCCCTTAAAACCCTGTGTAACCGTTCCATGAGGTCTCTCTCGTAGCCTTGCATCCCTGATGGGTGTGATGCCTGAGAAAGGGAGGCTCCCTAGAACAAAGGCTAGACAAGAGTAAGTCAGTAAAATGGGTATTTATTGAAGGGCCTTCAATAGGTACACCTCAGGCAGACAAAAGCCCTCTCTGGGAGAGGCCACCGGGAGAGGCTACACCCAAGATGGACCCCGGGTCATGAGTTTTCTACATTTCTATAAGTTTTGATCAATTTACATATCAGGGTTAATTCTCCAGTTACAATTTCAGATGATGATGTAATTCACCCCAAATCTGTTCTCCCTTTTAGAGCTTTAGTTTACATACTTTGAGGCTTGGAACAGCAAGGTGTCCTTGAGCCCAGGCCTAGAGAGGATTTGTTATGTCTAACTAGAACGTGAGAACAGGAGTTAACAGAATATATGGAGTTTTAGAGCTACACTAAAGCAGTACAGGGTCTAAGAAATACAAAAGCTAAATCTTAAGGCATCAGGTGCAGCTACAGAGAACCGCTCTCCTTTGGTCCCACCACTACTTTTGTATCTGCTGCATCACCTGCCATGGAGCTGACAGCCTCAGCAGAAGAGACAGATAAAGAGCTGCATTCCCGCAGCTAATCTGTCTGGCCAAGCGCTCACCGTCGCCCGCAGGCAACTGGGCAACCTTTGCGGTCAGCGACAGGTACCTTAGAGGTCTTCGTAAAAGCTGTGAGAGTAATGAGCCTTCCCCCCAGCTTCAGTAGGCTTTGGACCAGACCCTGCATCAGCACAAAGCAAAACAGAGAAAGCTTAATCACTCTATTGTTGTACTCTAAGTCAAATAACCAGAAATAAATGCACAACTCTACAAACAAGCATGCCATACACTTGAGTTACCAGAGAAGTTACTGTGGATGAATTTTCTTATATGAAAACATGCATGTTCCTGCAAACCTTTTAAAGGATAAAGCTCACAGAAATCTCACTGAAGAGTTAAATGTAGGCAGAGTTTAAAATTAAACATGGAGTTGCACACTTCGCCTGATTCAATAAGATACTTAAAATGCACTTACTCTAAGTGCATTGACTTCATAGGTTTGAAGTTAAGAGAATGTATAACATGCTGGATCAGCACTCACTAATCCATTTTACTGGGACCTCTTCCCAGGAGACATCACTTACTCCCTCAGACATATCTACCCTTCCTTACACCCCTTCTCAAATCCTCATTTCTTCAGCTCCCGTCTCTACCTTTCCAGACACTCTCCCTTCTCTACTTATCAACATATCAGGTTACCTCTCTTCTCCTTCTGGCCTCTCCTACCACCATAAACAGCTCTGCCCCCCTTTTCTGTGCCTTCATAGGGCCTCACTCTTCCTTGTTGCCTCCTTGTCAGCCACACCCCCCTTGCTGCTTGGGGACAAGCGTGCTTCAATGGAGCTCACAGCGTCGGGACATGGCCACCTTCAAACTCTGATGACAAGCATTGAACTAAGTGTTACAGACTTGTCACAGCAATTAATTCTGATAATTCAAGAAATCTGGAAAAGCATTAAAAAAATCCAGAAGATTAGTTGCTGGCTAAATGTAAACCAGAACTGGTACATGATTCTGTATTTCTACTGGACACGAAGGATGTTGAGATCACAAACAATGAGCTTCTTTCCACAGCCCTGCATGTAACAAGGTCTAAAATTCAAGTAAATTGGGATGAAACAATAAAAATATCTAATGAGGCAAAAGACAGCATTGTTTCTGGTCAAGGTGTCTGGTCAAGGAAACCCCTGACAACTTTTCTAAGAACTCCTGAGCTATTCAGAGTAAAAAGGCATGGAAAGCCTGTCCACTATAATGAAGAAATCCTCTCTCCCTGGTTAAGAGAGAGAGAACAGATGGCTATGTGTAGTGGAAAATGCAAATAAAGAGTATTTTTAAAGGGAAGAAATGTCCACAGCTACAAGTGTAGTTAGAGGACAAAACTGAGTGAGGAGCCATAGGGAAGACTGGAAAGATCAGCATTCTAATTTTGCTGTGCCTTTCTCCAACACACAGTCCCTGCTCAGCCCCCAAAGATACAACTTCTTTAAAAATAACCAAAAAGTAAAACACCCCCTCCATCCTTCTTCTCCACTGTGCAATTTCACAGCACTTATCAGGTGGGGAGGCCTCCTTTGAGAAGCAAGGGCTTCAAAATAACATACTAAGAGCAACTAAGGCTAGAAGCAGGTATTTGGTACCCTTAAACCCAACCAATTATTTTCAGGATAGATTACAAAGTAACAAAATTCTAGAAGTGTCCAACAACCAAACACAGGATTGATTCTTTGATTCTTAAAATGTGTTTACCTGCAGATTTTAGCTATCTTCCCTTGAAAAGCTGTATTCAAAAGCACAAGGTAGCATAGCTTTGAAGATAAAGATAAGTGAAAATCAGAGGTAAAAACTGTTTAAGCTTTTTTATTACTATTTAATGGTGACATTTCTATGACATGCAGTGTTCATGAAGGACAAGATGGTATAATTCAGTAAGACGTTCTTTGCCATATGTTTACAGTGATCTGCATACTGCTCCAGTAGCTTTACGTACAAAATGAAAGGTATTTTCCATGCATGCTGCAATTCAGAAACACATTTTGATAAAGTCAGACCAAGGACCCACTTGGTGGTAAGAATTCAAATGCTTTCCTGAGCTGGGGCACCATCCCTCAGATATTTTACCTCTTTCACTGCTCAGTTTACAGGCTTCCTCCTCCTCCTCCTCGGATTTATTGTAACACCACCACATCAACAACTTGCTCCACACTTCTTATACAAGTCCACAAACAGTTTGTGCTGATACTTGACTCCATTTACATAATAAAACTATACAAGTTAAACTTATTTTTCATGCTTTTTATCTTTTTAATAAAAGGTCACAATTTCCTGCTTCAGCAATATACATCAAACCATACAATTCTTCAGGGAGGATTATTTCTAGCACATTACTTCCTAGACCATGACTATTCTGTAATATCCCTTAACAATCAATTAAGCCTGAAACAAAGTCTGAGACACAGTTAATGGCTTCAAATCTTTCCTCAAATCCTTTGAGCAAACCAGTACCTTAAAACTGACGACATTTGAAAAGCCATAGAAATGATAATACCAAAACTATTTAAAAATCTTTAGGTTAACACTAACTTCAGCACTACTGCTCTTCTAGCATCCTGAATTTTCCCTCATCCAATGAATTGATGAAAATCAGAGGCATCACTATGATGGTTACTTTTAAGCTATTATTAAAACTCATGGGTCATAGTCAAAGCTTAGTAGTCACATAACACATCATAACACTGTGTTTTTGCTGTAAGATCTTTACACGGAGAAGGGGGCAAGGGAGGTAAGTGGTGATCAGAGAAACCTGCACCAACCTCAGGCCTCAATGAACAGACACCAAACACATGATTGTCTCTTCTGCTTGTGACCAGCCCTCCAGAATTCAGAGACATGTTTTCAGACCACTAAGATTTTCATATGCAGAAATAGTTCAGATATGAGCTCAAATTCTCAGAGCCTGCCAAAATACTTCTATCCAGACACTGTGTGTGGCAGTGATGCAACCAGCAGCCTCCGTGAGAACTGGAGAAATATCTTGGGCGGATTTTCCTTCCCAGGATAGTGAATCTGAGGAAGATGGAGGCAGCATGCTTGGGGGAAATTCCCTCTCTGCCACGTTTTAACCCTGTCAATCATAGATTCTGTTCCACCTCTGTTATTTTAATATTCATCACATTGTTTTACTATTCAAGAGTTGCTAGAAACTTCTGCTGTTCTGTTATACCGGTTGGTTAATGCAAATATGTTCCGCCTTTGCCCAGAACTCATTGGAAAACTGTCATCCCATGTCAATCTGTGATTTGATAAGATCCTGGACCCTCACCTTCTGACCACCCCTTTCGCTTCCCCATAAAACTCTGTGTAACCACCCCCTCAAGGACTTTCTGATAGCCCGTATCCTGAAGAGACAATAAAAACCTGTGTACTGCTATCAAGAGTGCGTTCTCTCTTCATTGCTTCTACCTGCTTTATTAACATCGGCTGCTCTGCCTTCCACTGCAACGGCAATACCTAGGTATGTAGATAGACAAAGAGATACCACTCCTCCGCGGCGAGACATCTATCTGACCCAGGGCACCAGGTAAAGATTGTCTCGCAGAACACCAGGCAGTTTTGCGGTCCCCGAGAAGCATTAACTGTGCAAGCACAACAGGAATTTTGCTACGTACCCTGCAGCTAAAAGTGCTCCCCATGAACTCTCTTTAACAAGTATACTTCGGATTCACAAGAAAGAGTCTGGAATTTTGGGGTTATAATCAGCAGCAATTCCAAAGACATTTTTGCACATAGGACAAGTTCAAGAGGAGCTGTGCCACCTGTAGATGGCAGTATCTTATCACATTGTCCCGATGGAAAAGCAATTCCCCAAGTTTTTATTCTCGATGGTGAGGCAGGGAGAACAGGGGCTAAACCAGAAGCCCCAGTAATGACACCAGCAGGCCAAAACTTGGGATCTTTCAGAGGCTGTTTGTTATCAGTAGGCTCTGCAGGGTTGGTTTGGGTTTTTTTTTTTCCTACTGCATTTCTTTGCCATTAGAAGGTTTCTTGCCCTTATTGCCCATTTTCACAACAGGGGTACCACACCTGGACGGCAATAAGCTTCATGGGCAAATCAATTTGCCAGCACTATCAAACTTACTCTACACTTGGTGGTCCTTGACAAGCCCCCTGATACTTTGGGGCAATGGCTGAAGTATTTCCTAGAAAGCAGAGATCCATGTTAGCACAAGCTGAGTATATGTGGATTATTCTGTGCAGCTGGAGAGCAGGATACTTGAACTCAATCTTTGTTGCAAGTGGGCTTAGAGTCATGAGTCTCCCCACAGCACAGTAAAAGAGATTTTTTTTTAATTGCAATTGCTAAGACCAGAAATCCTAGCTTTATAAGTAATTTCATTATTTCCCATAATTAAACACATAAGCAGCTTCACTGCAAAACACAATGAACTCCTTCAAACTCAGTCTACCACTGTCAATCTCATTCCTAATGCCTTTTTCAGGTGCCACATTTCAAAGAAATTATGTAATTGCTTTGCATAAACTGTGCTCCTGCCTTTGAATTCATAGTATAAATTATAATAATTTTCAATATACTATAGAAGAAGCCATATTGTCCTGGTTTGAGACAGATTTTTGGGAGGAGACTCCGAAAGGGTGTCTCCTCTTAAAGGCAGAATTTCAGCCCCTCCCCCCAGCCAAGGTTCGAAAAGAAAATTTTCCTGGAGGAAAGTGAAAAAAAACTGTTTATTTAACAAGCAAGGTGCACACAGGCACAAGGGAAAAAAGGAAATTAATAATATTAGACAGTAAACCTTCTCTGCTGTGGAGAAAGATGGTGGATTTTAGAGTCTCTCCTTTCTCTGGTTTAGCTCCTTCTGAAGGTTTGGCCCAGCTGGGCCGGGGGGTCCGGCAGCTCCTGGCGAGGGTCCCGCTGACTGTCTCCCCTGGAGATGGTCTGATTTTCCAGATGGGAAAAAAACCAAGCCAAACAGTCCAAAAAGAGGGGGAAAAAACCCAAAAGAAACTCCAGTCCCAGTGAGAAGGGGAAAAAACCCCCTCTGTCCTAACTCACAGCCGGACAGACTACCAGGGAAAAAAACCAAAAAAACCCCTTGTGCTTTATCTCAAAGAGATAAAAACAAAGCATGCCAAATTTCTCCCTGCCAGCTCAAGGTTACAGGACCCATTCCTGCACATAAGCAGACAATAGGAAAATACAGAGCATAAAATCACCCCAGGACACATATAAAGATGCACTGCAAACAATGAAAAAGTAAACTAACTGAAATGTAAGAAATACCTCTTCAAAAAAAGGTACTATCCCCCTCAAGAGAGATGCACCTCCCTCAAACAAGTAGAGAATGACAGTTATACAAAACAGGGAAACCCAGAATTATTTAAGCAAATTTATCACAGTGACAAAAAGAAAACTTATGTGAGAAGTAACTTCAGTGATGACAAAACCTTCATAAAGAGAAGGGTGGGCGGGCATACGCAAAAGTTGCTCCTCAAAAAAGAGCACGGTCTTTCACCAGGAAGGCCTCCAATTTGGAAACATTCACAAAAGGGGAATTGTGGAAGAATAAATTGTATTCTTTCACCACAAAATTACAGAGTTCGCGGGGGAAAGTAGGGTACCTCAGCACTCTAAATCAGGAGACTCCATGACAAAATATACTCATTGCTAGGAGACAGACATGCCTGCTCTCAGAATTCGCAGTTTTTGTAATTCTATTTCTATTATTTTATTAAAATGAGACACCAAGTTAGATGTTAGATTCAGTAGCTCAATTTCAATTCTCAATTTTCATCTCAAAGCCTTTAATTAATCAGTTTATTCTTTTTAAAGGTAATTCAGGATTTTTATTTCCTTCTTGCCACTATTCTTTCCAAGCTCACTAATTAATATATTCAGAGAAATCACTCTCCCTAGATAATCTCCATTTTTTAGGTAACCTTTATTGCTATTTATTCATTGCAGATGATGGATACATTTAAGAAATTTCTCTTGCTCTTCCCTAATTTCTCCTTTAGGGGAGGCAGCTGTATTTTCCCATTTGCTTCCCTGTGTAGCCACCCATATTTACATCCTAGAAAGCAACCTCAGACATTATAACCTTTCTTACAACAAATAATACCCATTTGGGGATGTTTGAGGTAGTTGGCAAACCAATGTAATTCTGATTTCAATAGTGACTTATCTTCTAGGTAAAGATGACTGCTATACTGAATTATTTAGCTTGAAACAAAATAATTTAAAAGAGAAGATGACTCCTTTGAGTCTGTCAAAGGCAAGGAGAAAAACAGGAAATTACTCTGACCAGTAGACAGGATAAGTCTGCATCATACAATGCAAGAAGATGCATTTCACAGAACTTCCACCTCATCCAGCATAGTGCTCCAAACACTGCTAATGAAGGAGCCAGGTACTGGAGGGGGGACTTCCACCTGGAGCATGTGAATGCAGCCATCAATAAAAACATCTCTATGAATTGTGTTTTGCTTTGTTTGCATGCAAAACCTCTTCTTCACCCATTAAACCACCATAAATCTCAACCCAGGGTTCTCACTTTAACCCTTCATATTCTCTTCCCTTCCAGTAAGCAGCTGTGTGGTGCTTAGCTGCCAGCTGTGGTTAAACATTACACCGTGCTGGTAATTGTATTGTAAATAAACCTGACCATGTTTCTGCCTCTGAAAAACACACCCACTCCCAGCACTGCTGTTATTAAAAGGTAAAAGGAAAGTTTACCAAAACAACGCTGCATTAGTTATCTGCCTTAGGTTTTTCCTTATATTTGACTTAATAAAAGTCCAATAAATTTGACAGTACTTATCCCTGCACCAACTCCTGTATTGCAAAATAAACCTATCACTGTAAGTTCCTGAACTTTATCATTCAGTAGGAAAGAACTAGTGCATTAGACCCATAATTTTGTGGATTTTTATTTGGCTCTTTGCTATGACCAGTAAAACATTATATATGCCTTGCTGGAGCAGTTTGGAAGAATTATACTGCAGCTGTATAGTCTCCATGTGCATGTCTCCACCTAGTGCTTGATCCCAGTTCATAACTTGTCTCCTCAAGTTTGAAGCAATGCAGATGTGTACTTTGATACTGCAGACCTCTGGTTTTTAATTCCTCCTGAGCCACTGTTTTCCAGTGAACAGAGGTGAGAGCACAGGAAAGGGAGGTTCCTTGCCGCAGCACTGCTCACAGTGGCCCCAGTCTCCTCCTCAAGCAGAAACTGTGTGCAGATCCACACCCATACTCCTCAAAAGCTCCCATCACTCGTGTTTCAGGTCTGCAACAGGAGGTCTTGATGGACTGTAGCTGAAAGCTGTGGAGAAGGCATCAGTGGCCCATGTTAGCCAGAGACCCTTTCCTATGGATCCCACAAAAGGGGAAATGCAGAGACTTGGTAAGAAAGCAGCACCTGTGTGCTCCTGGAGCAAGGGCAGCCTGGGACGGGGAACAGCTAGAGGGAGACTTCTGTCAATGCCCTCAGGCCTGAAGCACACACCAGCATGTACAGCTATGCCTGTAAGGGTGCAGCCCTCTTGCTAGTACATAATTTATACACGTGTTCTAGACAGAATTTTGTATCATTATATAGATTGAATATACATATTTATTATATATCTAAACATACTCACGATAAAAAGGACTTTCAAAGAGATAAGCAAGATTTTACCAAAAAAAAAAAAAATAGTATTTGAGAATAGTTTTTAAATTAAACCTAAACCATTGTGCAACACTACCCTGGAGCCAAACTAATTTGAGGTTTTCCAAGCCCTTAATTTGTCATGCTCAGAGCTCAATAAATAGTTACTGGATTAATTCCTTCCATTTAGCCTGCTTGTTCATCTGTTTTCCTACTTTGCTCATTTCTGGATCTTCCTGAAATTATGAATAAACACCATTATCATTGACCACCAAATGATGTTTCTATCTCTCTCCTTGTCTCTAACTACACTCCCATAAGTTACCAGTATTCTCCAAAGAATTGCTAAATGATTGTCTCTCAGGAGGAATTCAGTGCCTTTTATGGTCAACTCTACAGCTTGCATTTATTCTAACTCTTGCTCAGAACCTGGCACACATTTCCTAATATATGGTAACATTTTGAAAGATTTCCTTACTGCTGTTCTTGCAAGTTACATTAATGGCACTTCTGCTCAACCAGTAAATGCTGTGTATCAGAATCCATAAAATCTAATCTAATACCTCACTTGGTGTGATCACAGTTGCAGATAAACAACCTAAATTTCATGTAATAGCTAACATATCCAAAACATCACTCTACAATACTTAAAAAGAATCAGAATTGGTTAAAAATTAATCTTTGCAAAGAATGCTCCAGTCAGATTCGCTGTGGCCACCTGCTGTGACTGTCATAGCCACAAACACACACTAATGGCAGGAGCAGGTGATAAACCATGTTCCTCTCCTGGGCCAGCACTGGCAGCTTTTGAGCTTCAGTTACTACTATTAGAAGGAAAATGTGTGAATGGGGAAAGTGGTGGGGGTGGAAGGTTGGAAAGAGGTAGAGGTACTTCAGCTCACCCATTTGCCTAACGACCTTGTACAATGCAATTAACAGCGTCTTTCATGCTAAAAACACTGGTTTGGCCTAATGGCTGGGGTGTGTCTCTCTTCACTGCATGCTGTAACAGCACCCTCTGCGTCACCAACACCTCTCTCCATTCCGAGAGGATTCGTGTTTGTGAATCATCCATGCAGAGAATATTTTACAGAGTTACCTGCCTTCCACTTTAACACCTTAAATGGAGCTTACTGTGGGACTGCACAAGCCTCTACCCAATCCCACGTGGAACAGCAGGAGAACAGGGGTGAGATTGCTTTTTTCAGTGACTGGTGGCTCCCAGGATGGCTCTGCTGTGCTGAGGTGCCCAGCTGCAGGAGAACAAGGGTGTGTGGACAATCAGGTCCTTTTCTCCAGGGAGCTATCAACCTTGAGGGCACTGAGACTTCTCAAACCCCCATTCCTGCTAAGCATCCCATGGCTCTAGTAGCACCAAGTCTTCATGACTACAGCCACCTCACCTTATTATATTTTCAAACTGATCCAGCAGTGCTTTTAAAATCAGTCAGAGCCTGTAGACCCCCACTGCAGTTACTGATAAGCTCCTGGAGAACCTCTGAAGTTACTTCTCAGCCAAACATTTATCCTTTACCAGAACACACATTTATTCTGAATTTAAATAGCTTTTTCTCTTCCCAGCAGAGCAAAACAAAAGCTGAAAAAGCAATCACCTTCTACAAGTGCATCAGAGGTCTAACAGTTGCACCATTTTTTTTTTCTTTTTCATGGCAAGCTACCCATTCACATTACTAGACCTTTGCATTTTCTGTTCCCATTTGAACTCATCTTAAACAATTCTGGGAAACCAGAATTGCAGTCAGCTTTTCTGAGGAGTGTCACTACATTACCTTGCCCAACAACATTAACATTTCCTATTCTCCCATGAGAAGCAAACCCACATATTTTAATGCATCCTGAAGGATCACATTCATCTTTCTTATGTCTTTGTCTCATTAGTGCCTGATTCTGTGAAAGAGTACACAAAGTCGTTTCCTCCCTCAGCTATTTCCAGCTGATAAGCTCCACACTTGGTGCAGAAATCCCTTTTGTTACTTTCAAAGGGCACGAATTTGCATTTTATATAACTGAACTACAATTTTATTGCAATTATTACCGTTCTCAAGTTCATCTAGTTCTTCCTTTGTGGTATTGTCATCCACCTTTACACTGGACATCCACATAAGCAATACTGATCCCCCTGCTGCTCAGGGAAAGGACCTGAATAGCTAAATCGTTCAGCCTTATAAATCTCTGATTCATTTATTAAAGAAAGAAAGAATTGTAACAGTTGAGAGGTACAATTAGAGCCTTAGGACTTTTATAGTCATCCTGGTATACGAATACACAATCCAAATAGTAAAATAGTATACAATATATAACATGCAGGGGATCTTGAAACTTGTTTTTACATTCAACCACTATCAAACCATTGTGGATAGAGCTTTACAGTGTAACCTCTTTACTCAGATATGATCTTGTGTTACAACAAATACTTTAGGAATAGTTCCTCATCAACATACATTTCTTGAGTATTATTTTGTTCCAATGTTAATGCCATTATTCCAGAAAGTAAATAGTAAAGAAACCCATCTTAATTGGAAAACAGCCGTTCTGACAGGCCAATGTACAAAGCAGGACTAAATTAGGCTCTCCAGTAGAAAACAGTACAAATCAGAAAGCACTAAAGCTTGCAAGCTCAAACTCTGTATGAGATAAAACACCTTGTAGGAACTCTGTAATTAGGGTTTCTCTGTTGAATGTTTGAAAACAGGGCTTGGTCTCACTTTTTGTTAGCATTGTCATAAATAATGAAGCCC
>VYZT01022318.1:5618-28247 GCA_013400735.1 Pomatostomus ruficeps
AATGTGTAGTTGTTTTTTGCAGTGCTGTGGCCTAGGACTGCTCAGACCTCTGTTGCTTGCAAACTGAGGGCTCATAAATATGTGAGGCACTCCAGTAATTTTAAATCACTCTGTCCTGACTAGAGCGATTTAAAATCATTGGAGGGCTTCACATTTTTTCAGTTGTTCCAATCTGGAAAGCAGTCAAGCAACACTGTAGCATAATGCATGAAAGCAACCTGCCTGAAATAATAATTTTAGTCTTTCAAAACAATGACACTGAATTAGAAATGTCAGTGTGAAATGATGTCTGTCAAGGGCTCTGTAAATAGACATCTCAACCTACTTTTCTTTTGTAGTCCAAACTCTCAAGGCAGCAGTGCAGTCCAGTAGAGCCCTAAGGGACACATCCTTTTTGAAGTCAGAAGGAAGCTATTGTTTTCAGTAGATGGAGGGCCAGAAATCATCTTTATTCAGAAATTCAAAGGAAATTGAGAAACTGAAGAGATTCTGAATTGTGGGCAGGGAAGGAGATTGAGCCTTTGGTAGGAGGTATTTATGATCAAGTCATTGCAAAATTGCAGTATTATAAACACTGGAAGCGAAGTGTTGCTATCAGCCCATTTCATTTCTGTTGTATCAGCAGAGCTGGACATGGATGTGATGCATAAAAAAGCTTGTGGATCCTGCTGCTCTGCCTTCCCTTGAGACA
Source organism: Pomatostomus ruficeps (assembly GCA_013400735.1). Classification (NCBI taxonomy): domain Eukaryota; kingdom Metazoa; phylum Chordata; class Aves; order Passeriformes; family Timaliidae; genus Pomatostomus; species Pomatostomus ruficeps. Next base: position 6,310 of record VYZT01022318.1, read on the forward strand.
CTCTCAGATCATTAATGACACTGGTTTTTTGCTACTGGAACATCAGTGTGGTACCAATTGCTATGTGAAATGCTGTGATGACACTGAAAGAAAGGGAGCACGTGGTAGGAACAATGCTCAAGCAGGTGTAGAAGCGGGGCTAAGCTGCCAGGCAGCATGTCAGAGACAGTGCTGAACTGTGCTGCACCCAGCCAGCAGCAGTTCCTCCAAGTGGGGAGTATTTTTGAGATGCTTTCCTTTGTCTCATGCTGGTGGTGCACAGTCGCAACTTGCTCTGCAAGCACATCCTGCCTCAGTGATAGCAGAAGCGTCACTCACGTTTCCAGAGTCTGTCTCTTCATCAGAGATGCCACATTTAAAGCAATTAAGAGGAAGCTGTTGCAGCTGATGGTGCACGTAAAGCAGTGGCAGAACAATAGACTGAGGTGTTTGGATTTACCCATGTTCTAAATTTGCTTATAAGCCATATGCTACTTTCGACAAGCAATTTGAAGGTTGGACTGCAGCAGATGTGAGGGTAAAGAGAAGAGGTTCAAAGACCCATTCTTGATTTTTGCGGGGGCAGGTAAGAATCACTTTCTTAATAGTAGTTTCTGCACTGCAAGGAAATCAGTCCCCTGTGCAGTGCACCCACAAAGTTGTATTTCATCCCAAAACAAGCACAGAGAGATGGGGAAGAGTAGACAGTAGCACAAATTGTGACCAGGTAGATACTTGGGAAAACTGGGCAATGTATTTTTTCTTATTGAACTCCAGATTCTAAAGGTCAAACTCACCTGATCTGGGACAAGAGGCATTGTGGCAGAATACATTTACCATCTCATTCAACCCATGTTACTGCAGCTCAAATTCTCTAAACTAGAATATTTACAAAGTGTCTATATTTACTCACAGCAATTACAGAGACGTAGTGTAAAATAATTCAAAAGTTGGCCACAAACAACTCATAGCTAATAAAAGATAATATAGTAATCAAATAAGTTATTTTTCCATAAAACTGTTTTCTCTATTCTACTCCAAGAGAAACGTAATACTTTTGGACTAGCTGTATGCACTGGTTTTATGCCGGTGAATAGGCAGGTTATTGTATCCCACAGTAAAAATTAATTTGAAGTGTGTTACTTTAGTAGCATACTGATTTAATCAAGATATGTTTTGTTTGTTTCTCTTCCTCCATAGCAGATGTATTTAGCTTATGCCAGAAAACAGAGTTCCATACAAATGGGCAGAGGTGGAATCTTTTTGTATTACATGTTTTCATAAGTAGAATGTAAAGTCAGCTTTAAGAATTTTTCTATTATTTATGAATACATAGGTACATTAACACACATACATATATAAATGTATTTTGTAAAATCCTCTAACACGTTTGCAGGAAAAAAAACATTGCTATTTGAGTGAGAGAAAGGGAAACTATGATCATCACTCTAATGTCTCTGGAGTTCATTTTCTCAAAATAGGTGTGGCCCAGAAAAGGCCAGAACTGGCAACGCAGATGCTTTAAGAGTGCACAGATACATGGGGGGGCAGCACCAGTTCTCCTGCTGTGCTTAGAGGGTGGTTTGGTGTATATTGCTTTTATGTGTATGAACGTGAAGGCACACTACACATACATGTACACATCCTACATGTGTGTACATGTGTATGTGTGTGTGTGTGTATATACAGACACATATGCGTTGATTCCCAGAGCCCATCCGACAGCTCATCCCCCAAGACAGCTGAGCTGTCACATTCACAGGGAAGGAATAAAATGAGACCCAGCTGAAGCTGTGCCTCTCCCTCCCTACTCAGTGTGTCAGATGAGAGACACATGGAGAGCCCCTGTCCTGCCCGCCCCTGTGGATACCAGAGCAGACACGGTTCCTCCCTGATTCCTGTCCTCGGGCCATCAGGAACAAAACTGCAGAGAAGCACCAGCCAAGGGCATCAGCCAGTTACGCTCAGCTGCTAGAGCAACCAAAGCCAAAACCTCTTCACACTCAAAGCTGCTTTCAGTGATTTCAACTCCATGTTTTCTGCCTATGCTATTCCTATTTTTGAGCTTTTTCCTCTTTCCATCCTTCTCTTTCACCTTAATTTTTTCACCTTTCACTTCATATTTACACAGTAAAGTACTCTTCTGTTCTTTCCCTTCCTCCAGAACATTTCTCTCCATCAATTTCCTTTCCATTCTGTCTATGCCTTCATAACTCTACTCCCATAAAAATGTGACATCATGGAATTGTCACACTATTTCTCCACCTGGGGTCTGTCTTGTCCATTTTATTTGTGAGCTTTTAATGGAAGAGGCTGTGTGAAAAGCCTTGACTTTGATGCCCACCATAATAGGTCCTCCTTTTTGACTGGCCATTACACAACACCTTGTTAAACATAAGTCATGATAATCAGATCCTACAACAGCATTATTTGTGTGAAACAGTGCTTTTCCATTGCATTGCTGTTTCCCCACCACAGCCACTTCACACATTTACACAACTGCTTCCTTTATATATCACTGCTCTTTAATCAGCATATCGTTCATGTTACAGGTTTCTCAGGTTTCAAAATGAAATAAAATGAGCTTCCTTCCATTTTGAAAATATCCTTTTTAAGAAGTCCAAACAAAGACACACATTATTAGTAAATTCGCAATTAGCTGCCAGAAGACAGAAAATTTTAAATGGTAACATGAGTGAAATAATAGAAATACTGTTTCTTGTGTGTTCTTGGTGCAATAAGAAGGGAAAATATGTAGAAATTTAAATTATTCATTTATCTGTAGTTTTAATAAATCAGACTTGGTTTTGTAGCATTTGCCAGTGTCGGTACTCCAGAGCACAGCTATGGGTCAAATCCTTCTGTGGTGCAACTGTGGGATTCTCAGGATTCCTCTAGGAGTGAGTGGGGAGCAATGCTGTTAGCAGCAGCGAGCAAGCAGCCTTTCATTTGTTTTACTGCAAAGCCTGAATAGTTTGCCATTAAGAAAGAGAAAATTACAAAGGTTCAAGCTCCTGGATCAAATCTGTCCTTCATTTTTGGATTGGAAACCTCATCCAATGACACATAAACATCACTATTTTAGGTTCTTTTTACTTCTCTGTTACCATTACAGCTATACAGTACTACCACTTACGTCTGTACACATAAAACATTTAAACTCATGCTGGAATATATACTTGCACCTTCTGGTTCAACTTCAATCCCAAAGGAAAAATCCCAAAGGGAGCAGAGGCTCTGCTTCAGCAAACCTCTTAAGCTTCTGCTTAATTTTATGTCAGCAGATTGCTCCAGTATTAAAAATGAGGTTGAAAGACTGAGTTAGAGGAGCTAACAGAGGAGAATCAGTTGTTATCTTGTGCTACTGACCTGATGAATTCTAAGGTTAGAACAAAGAAGAATTGAAACCATTGTTTCCTTAGTCTCAGATTAGTCATAAAACATGTGTTTTGCTTGTGTTTAAATGCTTTGTCAGAGTGAAGAAGTAGTCTTCCCTCAGAACTACATGTAAGCAGTGTCTGTGCATTTGGAACCAGACTCCTGACTATTCACAAAAAAGTGTCATAGCTGGTCAGCATGATAAATTGACTCAATAATGGCAAAGGGCTCCAAGGATCACAAGGTTTGGTGGACTGTTTTGTTTATATCTGTTTTTCATTAATATCATAGCTGTTGTGGCCACAGAATATCCTATTTGCCTTCTTCAAAAATAATGACCCTTGAGAGTACCCATTTCCAAGAAGCTGTATTTTACCATTGTGACCCCCTCAATAAATGCCATTGCATTCTGTCTTTATTAATGTTGAACAGTGTCTTATACCTTGAAGGAACCTTTGAAATCAGTGGCTTAATTGCAAATAAAGTTACTGCTCAACAGTTTTCACTGTTGTTAAATATGTGACTTTACAAACAATGCCATAAAAATTCTAAGTATTTTAAAATGTCCCACTTTTTTTGTCTATGCAATAGGAAGCATTGAACTGGAACTTTAAAATACCAAAAATAATCAGGAAGACATGTTAACCATCTCTTAAGAGTGTTTAATTTCCAAGCCAGTAAACTCAGCTGCTGAATTTTTGTCCTTTGTTTTAGGATGTGATGGTTCTGTTGCGTAACTACAAATAGGGAACTTCAGAGCACTCCAAAATGTTACAATATTCTGTGGATGGAAATGCAGGGTTGTTTTTCATTTAGTTTTACACCAGGGAAGGGGCATTGGAATGGCAGCATGTTACCTTTTTTAAAACATCTAGTTTATGATTCATTCTAAAATATTCTTTCATTTGTAATTAACTTCAGATATTCATGTTCTGACAAGCAGGGTAAATATTTTAGCAAGGACTTTTTAGAGAGAAATTTTGACAGTAACATACTCCTCCCATAGTGTTACAAAGGAAATTCTTGCTATCCAGCCCCAGAGTTGGCATTTTAATGGAAATGGTTCCAAAAGAATATGTAGAATATTACCAATGTAAAATGCAGTTAATGAAAGATTATACAGATGTCTTTCATGTATTTAAATAGAAATGTCTAAATTGAATTCTGAAAATGTCAACAGTGATCTCTGAGCCATATGCTTATTATTACAATAGTATGTTGTGTATAGCTGTCATTCAGTGAGCAATAACACAGACCAAAAGGGAAAATATATATAGAAGCATGAAGTTAGGGGAGAGACCGTGTTACAAAGCATTTTGTATTATGTTTTTGCCTCGATTAGAAGATACCCCTTTTTCTTGCTTTTTGTTTGCTCACATAATTCCTGCTGATGTCTAAAGTGCTTCTTGAAGACATAGGAAAAGGAGAACAGAGGCCAGGCTGCATGGGCTATAGCGAACCAAAACTGCAGAGAGATGCATGCTTCATAGAGAGTTTAATACGGAAAATAAACCACAGTGTCTTTGCTTGGTTTCTGGAGCAGAAAGTCACAAAACAAGCAGAAAACTTTGGGCTCTTGATGAAGTGGTTAGTTTAGCTCCCTTACATTGTCTACTCTGAGTGTTTCAGACCTTAACCTCTGTTTCAGTTAAAGGAATTTAGACCTAGCTTGACTTAAGTTTATCTCTGTGAAGCTGGGGCCTTGGAAAATATTTCAGAAGTAGATTTAGCCTTATGTTTGCATTTTGTACTTTTGCAAATGCAGTAGAGGTAACCTTGATTTGCTAATTAGTGCAGTCACGCTTTATTGTGACAGAAAACTAAGAACAGTCCTTCAGTGAAAATAACAAAGACCTACCCCATGGTGATTGATGAGAACGTTGTACAAGTGAAATGAGCTGGAAAGTCATCATCTTGTCTTTTCCCTTGCCACAGGAAAAGCATAACAGAGAGATTTCTTTTCTTCAGGTCCTGATAAGGAATCTAACGAAGCATAAGGAGAGGTTACAGAGCATGGAAATGTGTCACACCCAGCTGCTCACTAACATGCAAAGCTGCAGTAAANNCATGCAAAGCTGCAGTAAATAATACAGTTGCTATTTAATAAACAAAAGAAAACAGAAGTCCTTTGACAGTGATCCCTAGCCTCTCTCATTTGCCCTTCTGATGATACAGTTTGTTTCTACTTAATTGACTGTAGTTTTGGAATAACATAGAGTTTGATATTGTATTGTATGATTTGTAATTATTTTGTTGTTGTTGATAGGGAAAACAAAAGACGTGGGTTTCTGGGACCTGATTCAGCAAAGTACAGATATATGTGGTCCAGCTTGTCTGGATCATAGCTACTTTTTTTCTCATAGGTTCTCCATGAATGGTTACAGTAAAGATACACAAGAATACATGTAGTTTTCTTTTCCAAATTGCATAATCAATAGCATATTTCTCTGCTTGTCACAGGTTACCCTTTTGAGAAGCAATGTTGCGTGTGCCACAAGCTGCATTTCTCACGTGTATCATTTGTGAAGCTTCACTTTCAAAAGACATACCTTCATGGAGCAGTTTGTTCCATTGATTGGCTCTTTTTGCACACTAACTTCTAACATACCTGTGGCTTTTTATTAAAAATGTCTTAGAGTTTGTTTTGTTTAATATTTAGGGAGGCAAAGGGAGGATATATCCTCTGTCTGTGAAGCATCAGAGGCCATCTTCTCCCCTCCCAAGAGGACTGTCAGCTATCACGCTGCACCTTTCCCTTCAACCCCAAAGTAGAGCTGATTCTTGTCTTTCGTGTTAACATTAAGAAATAAGTAGGCTCATCATTCACTGTGTCACTGTAAATTGAAGATACTTTTTTTAAGAATCAGTCAAGTGTTCAAAAGAAAACAAGGCAAAGTTTACACTAATGTGTGCTAATGTAAATCATTGTCATTTTGGTCAGAACTGGAGGGTCTGTGGCACATGTCACTTTGGAGAGGCTCAGCAGATGTGTGGGACCATCTCCCACTGCTGCAGCTACAGCAAACATCACAGTCACATCACTCCTCCTGCAGTTTGTTGTATCTGAAATGCAGAGATGGGCTGCTGAGGAATGCCAGTAGCGGCCATCTTCCAGTGACCTACCTTGCTTGGTTGTCACCTCGGCTGTGGGAGGCAGCAACCCAAAGAGATGGAGTAGGACCCCAGGCCCTGAGAGTGAGTGTGGAGTGAAACAGGGTGCAGTGCAGGCATGACAAGAAGGGTCAGACTTGGGAATGGGGAAGGAAGGGCAACAGGGCTCATGAAGGGAGGAAAGAGATATAAAGGTAAAGCTGAGAAATAAGAAAAGGAAGGAGAAAGTGATAGGCCATGTAAGTGGAATGGGATGGATAGCCATTCCCCTAGTCTGGTGCTACCAGCAAACTTCTCATTCTTTCAGTGAAAACAAAAGACTTCATGTGTATGCTCAATTCCTCTTGGAAAGTGTCTTCTCTTTGCCTTGTCTTAGAATGAGGGGCTTACCTGTTCCCTTTTTAAAGCTGTTGGTTCAGGAGCCATTGGTTTTTTAATTCAGGTTAATAGAATTGCAAATTAATTGCTGCTGTAAACATGGAGAACAACTTGATCTGCTGAGTGCTTCCAAGAAACAATTATCTTGTTTCCTACTTTTAATTTAGGTGTAGTAAGGCATCAGTAAGATGCTCATCCTGAGGACTATTTTGAGAGCTCAAACAATGCTATAACAGCATTGCAAAACTATACATAAAGTTCTTGGGAGATCCTGAGCAAGCTGATTCCACTGTCCCCTCTCAGTTTTTTCTTGAAGCCTATTTCTGGCCATGAATTATATATATAGAAAAAAAGAAATCTTGCCTCTTCTATATATCTTTGATTTTCTTCAGGTTTGTTAAGCCTTTATAACGGAAAGCAAATTCTCGTTCTTTGGAATATTTAACAAACATTAACTAGTTAATCTTTGCAACACTCATGAATTAGTTAACCATTATCCCTGAATTTATAATACAGAGCAAGAAAGGCAGCAAAGTTAAATGTACTCCTGTGACTAGAGCTGGAGTAGTATAGACCCCAGTGTACAGCACTGACGAGCATCACGATTCTTCTGCTGTGCCAAGTACACTACAAGCAAAAAAACATGTCATATTGAAGTGACTTTTAAAAAGTACACAGTTGAGCTTTATTCATTATGTATTCCCTGTAGAGATTAGGAAGGGATTGTCTTCTTACTTTCCTCTGTGTTCACATCTGTAATAAAAACTGCTAACTGTTTATTAAAAGAGAGTCCAGCTTTAGAGAATAGTAGTATTTTCATGCTTGGTGTCATGGTGACATTTTTGTCTCAGTGAAGGTTGGCTACATCTGTCTGAAGGTGCTGTTGGTTCCAGTGAGTGTGGGAGGAGAATGGAAGTATTAAAAAGCATCAGGACCAGTTCAGGTCTTTGAAAAGTGATGGGTAGAGTCCCAGTAACTTCATTGGACTTCATTGTGCCTAATACGAGGCCATCTTCTTCCTCGGCGTGCAAGTGCCATTCATGACTATGCTGAACTCCTCAAAGTTTTTACGATGGAAGCACTCAAAATCAGGTCCAAACTCTTCAGTAACCCCAGTTTCTAATCCAAGAAAGAAGTGACTCTGCTGTCCAGCCACCTCCTTTTACAGTGCCTTGAGCCCTTACGTATCTTTTTAAGCTGCAAATATATTTCCTTATATATCAGGAGATTGATCGGGCCTGTATTATAGTAAGTTTAAGCAACTATTTCGTTAAACAAAAATTGCTTGAATGACTCTGTAACTGTGAAGGGCGCCCTAGGAATTAGGTGCCCAAGTCTTACTGATTTTAAATGATAGTTGTGTTTCCAGTCTCTAGGATCCTATTGACAGCTTTTGTCTCAGCTTTAAAAAAGCAAAACTTCTTTTCTTGCTGCCGTCAGGTGTTTCATCAAGAGCCCATGCACTTTCAGTGGCTGCTATTTAAAAAAGCAGCTGAAGAGAGATATTAAAGGAACAATCTTGAGCCTTTTGTGTCTAGCCAAGGATTTGACAGTTTTCAAAAAAATCTGGGCTGAAAGGTACAAAGCTGCCTTGGGTGTATGCAATCTGATCATCCAAATCCCTTGGGATGCTTCTAAAGTCTCATCCTTTGTTTTTATGTATCAGCATATAAACAAATCAGTATAAACACTGGAGACAGATTCAATGAGAATTTCTGTGGAAATGTCAGTAATGTTGCCAAGGTGTTGATAGACCATTAGGAAGAGTAGTCTGTCATAAATCTCTCTGTATTTACATAATTTGAAGGCTCCTCTGGACCAGAATTTGTACATGACTTTGAGCACATCAAGATGTTAGTCTTTGTTCTGAGGTTAGCCCTTCTTGCACTTAGGTGACAGGGTAGGCCAGTCACCTTCCAGGGCCTTCTGCATTATCTCTAATGTTAGCTTAAGTTAATAGTCCCTAAGATAAATTTACAGATTTACTCTTCTAAGATACTTTACTACCTAAGTCCAAAGCTGTTTGTAAAGCATTTTTCTTGATGTATGTGCACAGCATTGTTTCGGCTTTCTAATCACTGACCAGCTGGCTTGTTAGTGAATAGAGCTGTGGGCCCCTTGCCACATTTCATGTGAGGTCTTGGCTGGGTGGCCAAGCAGGCAGCCTGCAGCCAGTGTCAAAGCAATTCAAGGGGTATTGGCACAGCAATGTCCCCATTAATTTCTGCTTGTCACATGCTGTCATGCAAGTTACACCAGAGAGGAAATGACCGTTAAAAAAAAAAGTATGTTTGTGGCACTTGGTCCCCTCCAGACGTTATCCCCGAGGTTAAACAAGTGGATACAATTAGCTGCTGTCCACAGACAGCTGCAGGGAAGGAGTAGCCGAGATCTGGGCCCCACAGCAACGTGCCTTTCCTGTTAGCAAGGAGTGTTGTCTGTCAACGTACACCGTATTTTAACCCTTCATGGAGTTTGAGAAAATGAGAAAGAGTTCTTATGACCAACAGCATCAGGAGGATGCTGGTGAAGAGCTGTAGTTTTGCTGGAGCAGCATTCTTCCTAGAGAAGAGGGTTTGTTTGTTGATACCGTTCCTCATAAAGACTGGTGTGAGGCACAGGAGGACAATCAACTCATCAGTGATTGATAATTTACTGTTGTCTGTAGATTCTGGCAGGGAGTGAGACAGTGATTTCTGTGAACTTCTCCCCAGCGCATACTGACGTAGTTAAAGGGTGTCACATTCAGCTTTGTGGATTTTCTGGGTGGACTGATTTCTCTGATTACATCAGGAGAGCTTCCACAAAGATTGCAAGTGATGGTGTCCCAAAGTACAGATGGATAGTAATGCAGAAACAAAGACTCTGAAGAAGAAGTGGCAGTGATGTCCCACAATGAGAGAAAGAAATACATACTATTAAGAGCAATCAAAAATCTCTTTTTAAAATCTGTAAGCACTAAGCTCTACTGAGAGGTGATAGAGATAGGGGAGTATACACAGTGTTTCAGAACAGGTTGCCTTAGTCAAGCTGAAGTCTGGACTTTACCTCAGAAGAAAGAGGGTCACAGCAGAAGGAAGAATGTGACTTGAGAAACATAGTTGAAGAAGCTGTAATTATATGAAAAGCGTGCTCCAGAATTCAAACTGCAGTTTTGCACCAGCTGTCCATTGTGACCTGCTGTGATGCTTAGATACCAGATTTGGGCTGGTGTCAATCCCTAGACATGTGCTAGAATGGTCTTCACAGCCGATGCATACAAATCACAGGTGCTATTTCAAGTCATTTTTATGGAACTTTACCAACTGTGTGAGGCAGTAAAGAGTTTGGGGGATTTCATGATACATTTTAGTCCCCATCTCTTTTTCAGGTAGTATGAGGAATAAAAGAACAGAGTAGTAACAACTTGTCAAACCAGGAAGCTCTGTGAGAAACTGCTGTTTCCAATACATTTATAAAAAGCTTGTAATAAAAGAAAGGAAGTTTCCCAGAAGGTGTTTGGGGATGTACAAAACTGTGATATCATCATCCAGAGATACAAGAAAGAAATATAGTTGTTTTGCTTACCTAGGCTCAAATCCATAAATTCTGTTAAAAGCTGTGCCTTGTATTTTTTCTACAGGACACAAAGAGTGGAAGGGTTTGTGCACTGAAAAATACTTTCAATCACAAAGTTACATTTACTTGCTGTTAAAACTTTCCCATATGGGACAAGTCTTGCTAACAGTGCCACATTTGCCAATTTCAGTCAGAATGTTAAAACAAACTTCCCCTCTGTTCAATTCTCATGTATTTTATCTGACAAATGCCAGTAGCCAGATGGGAAATGCTTTGTGTTGCATTTGCATGTCTGGTAATTCCACTTCAATAGGATTTTTTGATACACTGAATGACTGAACATAAGTAGAACAATAATTATATAGGTTTCCTTTCAGTCATGCATACTCTTCTCATCAAATATGAAAAATAGCAGATGAAAAAGTAAAACTTGAAAGATCTAGATTGCAAAGTGACTTGACAGGTGTTGAGCTGTAAAATTTGAAATTGATGTGGAAAGATTTATATATACTTAGATAAAATGCACCCATGTGTGTGCCCAAGCATGTGTCTGTACATATGTCCCCTAGAGATGTTAAGTAGACATGTTATATACTGAATTTGGTCTTTGGTTCACAGCTACTGAGATCAATGTGGGAATCTGTCAGCATTACTGATAAAAAAGACATGTACTTAGATTGAAACTTTTACCAACCCCTAAAATATTAATCCAGGTCCCTATTTTAAGGAGGGTAGACAGAAAGTTACTCAGAGCAGTTCCTTGAACACAGTCAGGTGCATCTGTTGTCTTAGTCTGGTCCTACAGATGTTGCCTTTGCTGCTGGTGAGCTCTGGTGTTTGAGGAGTGTTTGGAGCACTCCAACATATATTTGGTCAGGTTCTCCTGTGGCAGTACAAATTCAGCAGTTCCTTTCTAGCTCAGAAGGAACAGTTGGCAAGTTTAAGCAAAGGGATTAGAACATGTTAAATATGCTGTGGTGGCTATGAATTGAATTCAGTCTACATGCAGGTGTACAGCAAAGGAAAACAGTGCCTCAGTATACTGAAAGCTATGATATACATACATAAAATTCAGTCATAAGCTTACAGCAATGCAATAACATTGATGAGCCTCAAAGTTTTTCAAAGACTATCACGGACCTTTGTAATTCAGTCAAAATTTTGCATTTTTCCTGAATCTTGTGCACAGTTGCAGTACTTCTGATTCGAACTGGCATTTAATGTTCATAATATACAGGCTGGTCTGTGCATAATAGTGACATTTACCATTTTTACTAGACTGGCTCTAAACTAATTGACCAGTTATTGCATTTCTAAGTAATTTATTTAGGACTTCCTAATCTTGATTACCTTGCTACTTCCAATAGGAACCAAAGCAGTCTTCAAAACTGTGTTCTGTAGACTCCACTCCTTCAGGTATTGTATCTTTTAAATTGCTACACAAATAATTCTAGCCATTAAAAAAAACCACACACACACAAAAAACCCAGAAAACTAACAAAACACAAAACCAAACAATACAACTATTCATTTCAGTGTTTATTGCAGTGGACTACTATAGATAGCATTGTCTTCAAACAAATTATTCAAATTATGAAAATGTATTATTCAAAACATGAAAATGTGTGTATACATACATGAATACTTTTGTGAGTGTACATGTCCATAGGGTTCTTCATCCTAACAATTGGATAATCCAAAATACCATGTATGAGCTGTGCTTTCTCTTAAAAAAGTAGTTTAGAATAGATTAGAGACTATTTATCAGAATATATTTGAACATATCTTTTAATGTACTCTAAGTGTATTAAAGTACCTTTTATATGATTAAAACAGGTTTACAAGTCAAAGATAATTACACAAGTATTTCATATTTTAAAATATCTGTAACTTATTTATTTTTCAACAAATTATTTACCTTTAGGGTATCAGCATACAAAACAGCAACAATTATTAGACCAATTCCTTGCATGTGCTTATCAGATATTAATCATACATTAAATGAATTTGCTGTATCTTTCTCTACACAATATTTTACTCTATGAACAGAAAACAAACGTTATCTTGTATAGTAAGGTTGATTAATGTGATTAAGTGAATGGATCATTTGAATTTATTGTTCTCTTATCAAAACAGTGAACATATTTAAATTTAACATGCTGTGAAGTTCACATTCTCTTGGTACTTCCTAGTTAATTGACAGGAATATCACAGCAGTCTTCTGAGGAATGACCTTTACCCTGTGAATACTTTTATGGAAAGCAATAGGACTACTCTGAGATAAATTGTTACCCAGTGTAAGGAAAATTAAGAGCTCTATATCCTATATATATTTGGTTGGAGCATAAATGAGTCTTGAGAAGCTATGGTGTGGCTAGGAGAAGGCAAAGACAGCCTCCTCATCCCCTTTCTGAATGCCCTGCAGGGACACTGATCAGAATAGCTTTCTTCTGAGAAAAGGAACAGGGCAAAAGGGCAGGGATCTGTCTGCCTCTTACTGTGTCCCAGCCACTGCATCCAGCCAGAGTCATGGAGAAGAGCATCCTGCAGCTCCATAGACTGTGGCAAATTGCATCTTCCCTCACCATCACAGCTATGGCATTCTAGATAGGCTGGTGTGATGGGTTCCCAGCCTAGTATGAGGACAAAAATTAAAAAAGAAAATCACTACGTTTAACAGGGAATCACTACATTATTGCTAATGCCTTCAGGATTCCGTGTAACAACATTAATCATGTCTTTTGCTATTCATGTATCTGTACTGTGTAATTCCTCAGGAATGCCATTGTTTTTTTGGCATTAATTAATGTTGACTGTTTGTTACAAAGTATAACCATAGAAGGGCTGTAATTATTCTGCTTCAGAAATAGGCCCCAGAGAATGGGACAGCTCTTTAAACTTTCATTCCAGTATGTGTAAAATCACCCTTTAAACTGAAAGCAATTCAGTGGTTGGGGATTCTATATAATTGAGTAGGATATGAAAAAATCCTTGTCCTGCTCCCCTTCTGCTCTGAGAAGGTCCTGTTTCAGTGAGAGGCAGTGAGCCTTTTCATGAAACCACCTTGACTGATTCATCACACATTTCTGTCTAAAACTCATCCCCTTTGTTTACACTTGTGGTTGCCTGTTACGCAAACACTCCTACAGGAAATGTTCAGGATGAGTATTCCAGCACCTGCCATCTAAAATAGGGACATTCCATTCTGCTCAGCAAAAAGAGAAGAATGAGTTACAGATAGACAGAAACTCTGGGTGAAGGATGCAAATTGTGAAGGTGCATGAGATACTCCACAGAAGAGTAGGAGAAGCGTTAGGAGATGCCAGAGGATTGTTTTGCTTTACAAAATGTTAGTGTAGAAATAGAGTGGGAAAATAGGTTTAAAAAAAATCCATTTATAACCTGTGTGTTAGTACAAGTTTAGGGTCTGTTGTAGTTTGCAGGGCTGTGTACTGTGTTACTTTTATATGGTGATACAACTGAGTATATTTTTGGGCTTCCACTGAATTACTCTCTTTGGTAGTAGAAACTCTGATCACTGTAAGGAAGGGCAATCCACTTAAAGGTTTTTCTTTCTTCACATCGTAGCCAGTGGAGGAGAAGCATGAGCTTCACATAACGAGCAGCCAGTCGTAAGTGTGTTTTACCTCAGGGTACACGTGTTCTCTGAAGATGTATTACTACTGGTGTTTTCCTTCAGGTTGCATCTCACTGTGTTCCCCTTTAGTAAGACAAAACCTAGCATATATGCTCCACCATGGTGGTGGGTTGGCCTAGTCCAGCAGTTGAACTCCCATCCAGGCATTCACTGACTTCCCCCATCTCAGCTATAGAAAGTAGGGAGCAACAAGGAGCAAAAAAGCTTATGGGCTGAGATAAGAGAGGAAGATTGCTTATCAAGTACCATCATGGGCAAAATAGACTTGTCCTGGGGAAAATCAACTTAGTCTAATGCCAGTCAGTGTAGGTACTTAATTGCTGATTCAGGTGGTGGGCAAAAAAAATAAGGCAGATGTTCAAATAACACCTTCCCCTGCCTTTTTTCCAGTTTACACATCACTTCTGACTCTGCCCAGCCCAAGCAGCACAGGAGCAGCTCCTCTCTCCTTCTCCTTCTTCCTCACATTTTGTGCCTGCTCTACCCTAGATCATCTCCACAGGCTGCAGTTCCCTCAGGAATATCTGCCTGCTCCATGAGCTGCAGTGTGGATATCTGCTCCACCACAGAGTACTTTCTCTTTGTCCTCTTACTTCTCTTTCTCCTCTTCCACCTCTCCTTGGTGTTCCCTGTGCAGTTTCTCACTCCTTTTGTTCTCTTCTCCTCTTCCCCTCCAGCCTTTTCTGCTCTTAAATATATTTTCATGGAGGCACCCTGTCCTGGCTGACGGGCCCAGCCATGCACTGCGGTGAGTTCATCGGAGCTGGCTGGAGCCGAATATGTCTGGCAGGGCACAGCCCCTGGGCTCCCGCGCAGTCCTGGCTCAGCACTGACACCGAAACCAACTCCATAGTTTCTTTTGTCTTTGAGTAGATACTTTAATGTTTTGGTTGACAGCCATGCCATCCTCTTTTGGATTAGACAGGCAGAGTCCTCCAGAGAATCTGGCAGGTCTTAAACAAGCAGTAAGTTGCTGCAGGTAATTGACAGGTATTTTTGTTGGGAGTCAAGATGGTGGGTGACTCTTAAAGGGTCAGAGTGGTATTTGAAAGCCAATGGCTTGGAAGGGATTTATGGATCAGATGCTGGAGGAGGGTTAAGAGGAGTCAGTGAAGCGTAGAGTCAAGAGGGGATAGGACAAGGTGGAGACAAAAGTGTGTAAGAAATCAGGGCTTTCTGTTCCTGCTGCCCGAGTCAGGAAATGTGAACCATGAATTTGCCTTTGGCAGAGGCAGCAGAAGCAGCTGCTCAGCCTAGCCCAAGCCCAGCCCCATCCTCACTGATGACAGAGGAAGAATGTGCAGGATATATTTCTGTGTATTATTGAGACTTATGACATAACATGATATTGCTTGACAAGTTCATCATAGTTTGGTCCTGACATTCAGAGCTAATAAATGCAGTAAATGTCAGACTGAGCAGTCGTTGTCAATACCTTATATGGTGGAACAAGCAAAGATGCAGCTTTTCTGTAACAAATTTTTCTCCTGTTTTCATTATGAGGCTTTTACAAAATTAAAGCTTCATATTTTCCTCTAAAGAAAGTGTACTTGTTCATTGCATCCCAAAATAGCTCAGTTTTCAGTTGAGTTACAGGTAAATATCTTGTATTTGCACAAAGATGATATTGAAAATGTAGCCTGAAAAGGAAAAAAATTGTAAAGCTGTGATGGAAAGTAATTGCAGTGGGATAATGTATGTGTGTGTGTTCAACTGGAGCAACAGCCAACTCTCATAGGTTTTGTGATACTAGAGCACGGCGGAAATCTCTAATCTGAAACAACAGGCACATTCTGTCTCTTTGTTTGCAAACATACAATACCCAAAGAACACTGATAGACATCAGAAGAGGTTTGATCATGACTCACTAGAGTTTGTTCCTTCAATCTCCTAAGGCACGAAGGTTCTTGTTTGTTGAATAGAATTTATCTTTTTTCAGTTAACTTTTGAAATACGATTTTCTCTGTAATTCCAAATTGTGGTATGCCTATCTACCAGAGAAAATTTCTCAGGGAAAAGCAGACATGGAAAAAACAAATCCTTGAGACACATGAAGACTTTCTTACAGTTATTTCTAGAACTTGGTAATTGAGATAATACTGCGTATTCGTCACTAATAAAAATGGATGCATTTCCGTTAGATGAGTGAAATTATCCTGATTTAATTAGGTTGTGATCTGGCTTGTGCATGTTTACAACCTTTATCCAATTTGCTAGAAAAGGTTAGTATCTTCTGATGTTAGTTACAGTGTCAAAGAAAGCACACAGCTCAGACCCTGTCTGATGTTTCTTGCAAGTGGCTGACCAAGTGAATGAAATTATTTTCCAAATGCAAGCCCTAATGGTTTTGACGAGGCTTATATGCAGCATTTGTTACTCTGTATTTAGAGTTCATAATAATAAGCCTATGTTAGGATTTTGGCTTCTACTCTTTTTTCTAACTGGCTGAGAATTTAAAAACAGGACAATAATGAATCACAAATAGAAACAGTCTTTTTACATCCTAGTGCCCTTCTTTACATACACAAAGCTTTAGGCTGTTCTTCCAAGATAATTTTGAACTAAAATCTGTTAATACCTATAGTAGTAAGTAATAAGTGTAATCAACAGTCCAACCTGAATACTAGAAAATAGCTTATATGGAGTAGCTCTGAATTTCCTGGAAGAGGAGATATAGCACTTTTTCCCCTCCAGTTGCTCTTCTTCTTTCTAACACCTTTTAAATTTACACTTTCCCGGTACGCTTTTCTGCAGCGCATCTCATTTTTTGTGTGTGAAGAGAACTTCTGTAAATTTTATTCATCTTTTGAGTCTGATTGGGAAGAGAGGAAGATATACCAGTTTCCATTTTCAGATACTTTCTTTTTTTACCTGTGGCTGGAAGAGGACTCTGAATTTAGAATCTGAAGACATTGCTTGCAGCTTGAAATTAAATGAGCAGAACAGAATTGTGTTATGCTGAGCTTGAGGAAGAAAGTTGAAACAAAACCAGCATCAGTTGTTGGAAAAAATATCCTTGATGTGTTTGGTAACCACCTGAATGAGTTTACAGAGTTGACAAATGAATAGGATACGTAAATGTCACCAAAAAGGGACTTACCAGGGTCTACTGACTAATCCTTCAGTTCTTTAAATCATTTTATTATTTGATACCATGTCACCCTGGAATAAAAAAGAAAAAAATAGATGCAAATTCAGAGAAACAAATAAGTTCATGCTTAAAATAACCATACACCCAAATGTTCTTGGCATGTTTTTCACGTCTGCAAGAGTGATCCAAAGGCTTTTGGGATTTGATAAAAGTCAAAATGGCACAGAGTGAGCAGATACAACATGTATCTGCTGTATAAATTCTACTGATGACTGAAACCTGCAGAGCTGTAGCCCAAGTTCTTACAAATTTCTGAACTGCAAAGAAAAATTATATTCGTACAAGAGGATTCAATACACTTTGTATATTTCTTTTAAAGGTCCAAACCATATTACACCAGTTGTCAAAATTATCAGTTCCCAATTTTTCCTGGGGAAGCAAAGGAACTAAAAGGCATCAGCTAACAGGAAATGGGGTTCTCAGTTTACCATCTTCCTTCAGAGGTGGTAATAATTTCATGGTAAAATCTCCATCATTGGGATCTTCAAATAAAAGCTGATTGCTTTGTGAGCTGGCTATATACAGACATGGCCATGTTTTATCAGAGGTTAGGTGAGAGCTTCCAAGCTTAATATCTGTATATTTTATAATATTCTGTAGAGATAATCAGGAAACATTACAAGAAAATAATAATTTTGTATTAAATTATTTAGCAGTGTCTGTAAAGTGTACCTTAAAAATGCATCCAACTAAACCAGTATTATCAAGCTGAATGCTTTGAGCTGTTTTTACACTCATGTTCAGATATAATTCCTTTCAATAGTGTGCCTTGAATATTTACTTACAACATGCTCAAGTCCATAGAGAAGAACAAAAGCAACCAACTTCAATTTATCCTTCTTCCCTTTTCTCACATTTCATGCCATGCCCTTCTCCAAGTTCATTTTGGTTGCAAACAACAGGATTGGAGGGCACTCTGCTGCATGGATTATGGAAAGGGCGTATATCACCAGCATACACAGAATTGCAGTTTCAGGAGCTCAAGTCAAGTGCATACAGAAAATACACTTTTTGTCCATTTTTTTTTCTGTATTATTGTGGCATCTTCTTGTAACTGCCTGTTCTGCAAATATAATTTTCAAGTTGACAGTATCCTTCTAATTTGGAATGCAGGGGATTTCTAGTATTTGGTTTTGAGTCTGCTGGTTCATTCTTTTCACATTACTAAGATTATTGTCAAAACATGAGTACAGATAAAATATTTTCTTCAGCTGTGGAAATGTCACGGAAGATTGTATCACTATAACAAAACAGAAAGAAAAATCAGAGTTGCTGCTTATGATTATTACAGTGTTTTAGTACTAAACTTTCATCTAAAGGTAGTTTCTGTCTTGTTCAGTAAGTTCTATACAACAGGTTTTGCCAAATGGACCTTTTCCCTCTATAACATTAAATAAAATTAAATTTGTCATTAAAACAGTTTTTCTGTTTGAAACAGGTCCTTGTGCCTGTTAAAATGAATGATAAAATTTCACTTTGCAACAGCAGGACAAAGCATAAGCTAGTGAGAATGTGAAGTGGCATGTGGTTTAAAGTTATGAGCAAAAAACTACTATGTATTTTTCTTACTTGAACAGCATTTTTTTGAAGTTGTCCAGGGATTTAGAGATATACTTTTGCTGGGTTTTTTAAAGTATATTGATTAATCTTTATACTACTGTTAATCAACCTCAGATAACTCAACTGGATACTTTAACTTGATAAGAACATTGGTTCAATTCCATTTGTTCTAGCAACATCCTGTCCATTTTATATTAATAGTTGGTTTTATCTCCTGTGCACATACTTAATCAATATTTATTAAATTAGTTTTGCAGATTATGACAGGGGGTTTACTTGTTTGCCTGCCCCTTGTCTTGATAACAGCATATTGATTTCTTCTTTATATATAGGATATGATGCTTCAGCTGTTTCGGGGGCTGGATTTTCTGCATTCGCATCGTGTGGTGCATCGGGATCTGAAACCCCAAAATATCCTTGTAACCAGCAATGGACAGATAAAGCTAGCTGACTTTGGCCTTGCACGAATCTACAGTTTCCAGATGGCTCTTACCTCAGTGGTAAGTTTCTGAAGGCTTTTTTCTTTTAACATAGCAGTGTGAAACGTGTCTATGATTGAAGTTACTTGTGTCTCTGAAAACAGTCGCATTCCAGGCAGGATTAAAGTTGTTGTGATTACCTCCTACAAGTAATCAGTTACTGACTACTGGCTCTAGATTAAATCATGACTGGTTACAGAGGGATAAAAATGTGCTAGTTTTCTGAAACTCCCATCAGTCAAGCTTCTGTAGTGATACTGACGTCCTTTGCACATTAAGTCAGACAGGTACGGTTAAAGTTTCTGAAGTACCCATTTTAAGAAAAAGCTCTTGCTGAATCCCAGGTATTTTGCCTGAAAAAACCTCACAAATACTTATGAAAATGCCACACCATCATGCTCTGATTTTCCACCTCTGTGAATATGGATTCAGTGCTTGCTTCCATATGTTACTGAATGATTCCAAATAGGGTTGCATTGGCAAGTGGACCTGGCAGCCAAAATCACAGCTGTTTCCCAAGCCAGCTGTTAAAGAGCACCCCCAGTATCGCCAGGCCTCCTGCCACTGTTGCCCCTCTCCCACCAGGACCTGGTTGTCCTTGGCTCAAACGTGAGCTCACTTGCAGAAGATTTAGCCCTCTCCTCCATTAATGCTGGAGAAACCCTGCTAGCTCCTTGCTTTTTGACCCCATTTCCACACTTGCTGGCCCTGCCCCCAGAATCAGCTGCTGTAGCTTGGCACAGCATCTCTGGAGCATATTGAGGAGCTGCCGTGCTGTGTGCATGTTGGGTATCTTTTGGGTTTGTTGCCTGCGCATGATTTTTTTGTTTCCTTTTTCTATTCTGAGTATCACAACTGCCATGACAGTAACTCTTATGATAAAGGGAGAACTGCTGAAAAAAGAAACTAAAAGGATCCACTTTGCATTTTCTGTCATATTGTAGAAATTAGCCTGGCTCGTGTTGATAAAAAGAAATTCGTTCTTATTATTAGTTTGTGCAAGGTTCTTCCCATTGTTATGTGATTTAACTATGGGCATCTGACTTCAGAGTGAATGAAGGCAGGAAGCAATAGAAAGTTATATCATCTTGCTAAACACAGGAAAATATCCTTGTCACATAAAACATATGTAAACCTGTGTTTTAGGGCTAGTTTTTTTCGTTTTCTGTAGGATGTAGTCTAATACAAAGCTGAAAGAATCTGGCTGCTGAGATCAGGTAAGATTGGTCATGTAACTCAAAACAGAAGAAAAGGAGATAAAGGTTTTTCCTGAATTACTCTTATTTTGTTTCCCAGTTACCAGTCAGTGGCAGCTTCAATGAGTGTTTCGACTGATCCATAAAATTATTTAAACTAAAATTGCAGAATGTTACAAAGTATCCAGCAGGACATTTTTGAAAAGTTCTGAATAGAAATATCTGCAGAACTAAGCAGGAGTTTTTCCATGACCATGTAGCCTTCCTAGGAAGGAAGTTCACAAGACCCAGAAATCCACCACAGCAAAAGACCTGCTTGTAAGAGAACATTGCCAGGATTGCTTTGTAAAGTATATACGTTTGCTCAAGTATCTAATACTTGCTAGAAATCATGTGTTAAAACCCATCAGCTGGTACTCTTGGCACTGCTGTGAACAAGAGTTGTTCAGACTAAGGGATTATCCACATGCAAGTTTGTATTTTGTTCAGATAAGCATTCAAGTGTCACTGCAGCTAAGGTAAAGAGTACTAAAATAGTTGAATTATTCTGTTATGAAGCATAAATCAAGTATATGGGCATAGACATAAGTAATGGCTTTCACACCTAGAACTTAATGTGTTATTATTTTCTTGTTTTAAAAAACCCGAAACCAGATGTGACCATGGCCCTTTTAAGTTAAAAGATTAATAGTTTAAAAGTTAAATTAAAAGTTAATAAATGTTTTAAAACATTTTGGTATTTGACATCTTCAAAATAACTTTTGTCTGGGTATGTAGGAAACTATAGGGGTGTGTATATATATGTGATAAATGTGGTATGGTTTTAAATGTTAGCCTTCACTGCTCGTACAAACTGATTGAAGGTTAGAGACTTCAGCTAAATGTGTTTTAGCTATCAATTTTCCTTTTCTGATTTTAGCTTCTGCCTTTGACTAGCTGCTTAGGTGTGCAAATGCATTGTTTTTTACCTCCATTGAAATTTAATACAGGAAACACAGCTAAACGAAACGACCGCAACCTCCAAACTTCTGGTTTTTAAACCGAAAGGCATTCTTGACTTACCATTCCAAAACTAGTCTCAATTGCAGTTATTTACCAGGCAGTGAGTAAACTTCCATTCAGCAAGACCAGCTTATTTTGAAGTGTTTGCAGAAAAAAAGTGTTGCGTTATTAAAAAAGTGAATATACCTACACATATATCAATTAATAAAAGTCATAGCTTGCAAAGATTTGCTTTGGATAGTGGTAGTGCAGACAGCCCTGTGAGAAAAAACTATCATTGTGATCAATACAAGGGCTCTGCAGCATTTCCTTCAGAGGAGAAGCTTACTGCAAGATAAACTACAAGAATGATCTTTTGAAGTATCAGACTATTCCCAAGACGCATCTTCATTCATTGCTCACAAAGAAACTCTTCAGATGGGACAAAAAGAGCTTGCCATGGAAGTAGCCCAGTAAAAACGGATCCAGCCCAAGTACTCTGGGTGCTG
>VYZT01022320.1:0-10908 GCA_013400735.1 Pomatostomus ruficeps
AAAAAGCATAAGCAAAATTATTTTCAGAGCATCAGTTGATTTTCCTGCTTCCCCTCTCCTCACCAGATTGCCACAAGGAGATCAACACTCATTTGCTGATTCAAGTCCAGGAAAGATGAAAAACATCACTGCAGAATAAGCTTGTACTTACATCGGCAGAAATGACCGAAAATGAATTAGTAAATGAGAGCTACCTCACAAAAAACTGAAATTCAGCAAAATATCCCCCAATTTGAAGTCTTTATGTACAGCTGCAACTAAAAGGAACCGGAATAGATCACAGCAAGTCTTTAAGGCTTGGATAATTTTCCTTCTTTGAGAGAATAAAGGCTCAGCTGCTCCCAGCTCAAGACAAACTGGAGGATCCAACACCAGGATTTTTGAAGGTATCTGGGTGACTTCCAGCACCCCACTGAGGTGACACCAGGCAGGGTTCTTGCAGCAGGTATCCCAACCCAGCAGCCAAGGCCCCTCACCGGTGTCGTGACAAGGGACAGGTCCCTGCAGCCACCCAGGGGCCTCTCCAGCCTCACAGGCTCGACCCACACTGCAGCCAAGAACTGGGTGAGCTCAGCCATGTTCCCAGAGGGGTCTCACACCAAATCCTCCTAATCCTAACCCTGCCCCACCTCCTGGCGTGAGGATGGTACCAAAGGGTGGGAACAACCCTTCAGAATCACAGGAACCTTGGCAGCAGCACCAAATCCCACGTGCCCAAGAACCAGGTAGGTTGATAAAGGCCCTAAAACAGGCACCGCCCTGCAGATTTACATCTCAAGGGTGTAAATGCTGTTTTTACTGCTCCCAAGGCTATCCATAAAGGGTCTCACCACGAAGGATTTACTCGATTTCTCCCTGCACAGGATTCCCATCCACTGGCAAAGGCAGCCATGCAAAGCCAGGTTTGACTGAACATCGTGATGGGGTCAAAGGCACCCGTGCTGACATCCCAGTATGGACAGGCTGTCACTGAGAGCTCTGCTCCTCTGACATTATCTGCATCGTTTATCTGCCAACAAGCACAGTTAATGCTTATCTGAATATGGGGTTTTAATCCTGCAGGGTGGTCATTACCACGGTATTGTCATGCTAATTAACAGGTAGAGCTTTCACAGCTTTTTTTTGCATGTTTCCCCAATGAAAATAAAACAAATATAAAAAAAATCACCATCATACATCCAGATTTTGCATCAGGCTATTTCCAGGACCTACAGTCGCCCTGGTCCATCGCAGTCCAACCCCAGCAGCAGAGGAAACACTACAGTCCACAAACCACAACAGCATCAAAAAAAAAAACCCCAGCCAAGAGAATACAGCTCCATTTAAATGAAAAAAAAAAAAAATCTTGGAGGGACCTACAAGGTATTCAAAGCTCTTTAGTAAAGTGCTTTCCATTAATCCTGCCACACGTGAAACGTTGAATCAAAGATGTTCAGTAAATGTGCCTATCAGAGGAATTACGCCCAAAATCAAACCGGTCCCTAATGAGTGCACTCAGAAATGACAGCGATAAGCAGGGCAGAGGAGATGTGTTAAATTACATCATTTACCAAAACACGCTGGAAATGATGCATGTCCAAGGAGGAAAAGCGCATAAAAAGCACCTCTGCAAAGGCGGCAAAATGCAAAGTGCTTTTGTGAGGCTTTGCCTGCCTGAAAGGAGCAGCAGCTGCTTCTCGGTGCCATCTCGGAGCACCCTCGGCAGCTGTCCGGGGCCACACGGCCGTCCTGGAGCCACTGCAGACCTTTACACAACTCCAGCAAAACCTGAGCAGCTCCTGAGCAACTTCTGGGAGCGTGAGGGAGTCCCGGAGCTGGAGCGAAGCCAGGCAATGACAAGGGCATGAGCACACGGGCGAGCAGGGCAAGGTGGCAGCTCGTAAGCCCTGTTCCAGCACGCCCTGCTCGCCCCGCTCTCGCCCTGTGATGCCTCAGCAGCTCCTAAACTGGGGCAGGCAGCACTGCGGATGTGCCCAAAGGGGACCCTTGGGACCAGCTGGTGACAATCCACTCAGCCCCTCTGCTCCCAGGCTCAGTCCCAGCTCTGCCCCACCAAAAGCGTCCGTGCAGCAGCATCAGGACACCAGGGCCTTGCAGGAATCCATCCTGAGGCCAACACAACCACTTGGGTACCTTCCAGTTATAAATCCTGCAAAGCCTTTGCTTATATTACATCGTGCTACCCCAAACCAGAATGTTTCGGTATTAAATGCAGCTTTTTCACTAAATAGGTGGCCTTTCTGTGGTTTCTCTATGAGCTTTGTATTTTTTAAGTTGGGTTTTTTTCCCCCCCACAGGAGCTGCGCAGCTTTGGCCTCACCACCTCCCTCTGCTTTTCATGGAAATTTAAGAACCCCATTAATCAGCCCTCTCACCCTGAGCTGTCAGTTCTGGACCTCTCTTGACCGTGAAAGGAGATCATGCAGGAAACTAAAGCTCATTTGAGCAAACCCTGTGTGGCTCTAAAACAAGCTCCCTTCCCAAGGATGACAAAAACGATCTTTGCGGATTCAATTACACGATGCAAATGTGGTGGGGAGCACACCGTGCCTCCACCTGAAATGGTTCCCCCGCTCCTGCCTGAGCCATCACTTTGGCAGGAAAAAAAATGACAAATTTGGGCAAAGCCATTTAGCAGCTCTGGATATACTATAGGGGATCTAAAAGGTCAAGGAATTAATGCTGACAATCTGCGGTGGATAAAACAACAGGTTTTGCCTTAGCAGATAATGCAATAATTGACGAACATAAAAGCAAATAATTGGGTGCATTTAAGGCTAGAACAAACAATGATGAACACAGAGAGAGAGAATATTTTACCATCAGAGGATGGAGAATCTGTTTTCTGAATGTGCTGCTGTTACACAAAATCACACAAAGACGTTGTTCAGCTTCAAGGGAGACTCAAAGCCCAACAAGTAACTCCCAGCTGGGCTCTGCTCATGCTCAGCCCCTTGCTGAGGAGTCACTCCAGTGAAACGCTGCAGAGGGACAGGGCTCCAGGATGGAAACACATCCCCCAGGGGCTCCTCTGGCAGCACTGCTGTGCCCAGACTGCAACAGCCCTGCCTGCGCCCTCCTGCCTTCCACATCACTCTTCAAAGTGCAGCTGCATTTGGAGATTTTCCTACTGAAAATCTCAGTATGGTCCACCAAAATCTTTACAGCCGTCCTCCAGGTTCCTTCTAACATGTTATTTTCCCCTCCTGCAGCTCAGGAGAGCATCTAGAGCATCTAAATCTTTAGCATCAAAAGTAAGTTCCTCGAATCTATTCCTCGAATCAATTTGCTTTGCTTTCCACCCCTAATAGAGCAAATCTCCCTGGAAAACAGACAAACACTTCCCGTGCTTGTGCGCCTGCAGCAAATTTCGACCCACAACCTATCTTACAACAATTAGAAATATCCTAAAAAAAAAATACTATTTTATGATGGGAGGGCAGAGACCACTCAAACCAGCCAAGGACCAGAAGCAGAATCTCACAAACACCTTTTAACTCAGCCCTAAATGTTGTGGGATACTCCTGTGCACACCTGAAAAAGCAGATGAGGCCAAAATGAAGCATTTTGGGGTATTCTGCTGTTAGAAGAGAGCAAGAAGCTGTTATTGGGGAATTAGCCATGGCATGGCTGCTGCCCAATCCCCGTGCTGGGATCCCCACTCAGTGGTGATGGCCAACAGAGATCCCGTGCTGCTTTTCCCAGCTGATTTCCAGGGAGGATGATGGACAGTTTAGTTAAAAGCAACAGGCTGGAGCAGTGTGGGTGCACTGCCAGCCTTCATCCTTCATCATCTCTGTGCCATGCACACTCACAGGCACTCACCGTGGAAAACTCTCCAGCTGTAGAGTGACTGAATAGCTGGCAAGTTCATGTTCTGGCTGCAATTAAAGAGTTCTGAGAGTCCACTTCTGCAAACGCCATGATTTGATCAGAATTAAAAGGCAAAGGAAACTCGAGAGATTCAAGTTTTAGGTTCTCGGTTTCAAACACGGTCAATGGCCTCAATCTGCTGGAGCAGAGGTTTCACTTTTCTGTTTCACTTTTCCTGCAAAAAACCCCTTCCCAGCCATGTCAGCTCTCCAGGTTTGATTGCTGCTGCAAACGAGAGTCAGAGAAAAACCTGCAGATAGGCATCAGCCACCATTGTGCTCCCTCGCTCTCCTTACATCCCACGTATTCACACCAAACACAATTCCCCCCACCTCCAGTGCGTGCTGCTCTCTGCAGAAAGGTGATTTAATCCCCACTGAGGGAGGACACACATTCTGTGAGAGAGGTGGTGATGGAGAGGTTTGGGATTCTCCCCCACCCAGCAAAGTGAGACAACAGAAAAGAGATTGCACAGGACAGCAGCAGGAAAGGCTGTGACACATCAGCTCCCTGTCAGATAAACCCAAGGGTTCAGTTCCCAGATACAGCCTCTAAAACCTGTGAAATCTTAATTTAGAGGAAGAAGTGGCATGAAAAGATGTGAGCCAGAATGACTCTGTAAGGACCAAAAAGGGTGAGAAATGGATTTATGAAGAAGAAATGCTCCCTCAGAAGAGATGCTCCTTCCAGCAAAAACATTGGTAGAAGCAACAAGGGACAAGGATGATTCTCCTCCAAGAGTGGGATGAGCCCAGGGCTGGACCATGGGACAGCAGAGCATCACTCAGTCCTTTTTCCTTCTTCACTGGTAAGGGTGATCCTCTCCCGAGCTCTGGGTGCCCACAGGAGATCCAGGAGGCCACCACACTCCCCTTCACCTTTCTGTAGGGATCTCTGCTCCCTTCCCATCATCCAAGTGATCCGAGAGCAAATTCTAGCCTCATGTAATTAATATCTGTGTCTGACCACGTATCTGAAAAGCAACAGCAAAAGAGCTTTTTCCATTTCTCTGGCAAACACGGCCCTGCCCACTGCAGCTCTCCCACCACGCAAGTGTCAGAAATCCTCTCACAAAAACCCATTTCTCACTAATTGCTCTGTGCAAAAACATTTCTCTGCTGCAGCTCATCTTCTGCACTCCAAGGCAGAGGTCTTTGCAGTTCAGCAATTTTCAGACACAGACACATCAGTTTGTCAAGCCCAGCTGAAAACCAGAAACCTGACCCAAAAGCTGCCCTCACCGAGTCTGGGTGGGAACGGCCGGCCTGCATCGCCTGTGGTCAGCTCTGTCCCCATCCCAGGGGCTCCTCGCAGGGATCTGGGGAAGGAGAGCGCTAACAAGATTAGGGAATTAGCAATTTATCAGATTATGGAAGCTGGAGCTGGACTGTGCGGTGTTGGATACCC
This sequence comes from Pomatostomus ruficeps, assembly GCA_013400735.1. NCBI lineage: Eukaryota > Metazoa > Chordata > Aves > Passeriformes > Timaliidae > Pomatostomus > Pomatostomus ruficeps. The sequence continues at coordinate 5,281 of VYZT01022320.1, forward strand.
CTGGGAGCCGCGGCCTGCAGCAGTGTCACGCTCAATCACGGTCAGTGCTGCTGCAAAGCCGCTCTTCAGCGGGGCACTGTCCTCCTGGAGAGCCTCTGCTATCTCAGGTCCCCTCCTCTGCTATCTTAGCCTGTCCCCATCACTCAGCCTCTCGTCCTGGGGAGACACCTCCAAACCCTCACCGTCACCTCCAAGGCTCCAGTTACCCCCTTGGTCATGGGTGGAGAAGGAAAACCTTGGGACAAGATTTTCCTCACCTTTGCAACTCCTGCAGACAAACTGGCTACAGGAAGGGCTTCAAAGCTTTCAAAAGCAGTTATTCCACTTCCATAGTCTAGTGAGACTGCTCCTTTTTCCTTAAAAAAAGCTAAACCCATCCCACCTCCTGCTACCACAAGACACCTGTACCAAACAGGTACAAATACCAAATACCAAAAACTTCCAAACACCAAAATAATCTAGCTGGAGGTTCCACAAAATCCATCTCAACACCCAAAACCATCACCTGTAAAGACTCAAGTAAAACAAATCAGAAATGATAAACAGGAAGAGGTTGCAAAGCAACAAGAAGCAACCCCCTGAACCTTCAGCATCCCATGGGTGAGTACATATCCTGAAAAACGAGGCCTCTGGGTGACTGATTCCCTGGGGTTTTCTGTGGAGCCGCGTTACGAGCACGGGGTTCTGCAGCTGCTGCGTCAGGACCAGAGCGCTGATCTCACGCTTTGCTGGCAGCGAGAAATTGTGAGGATTGAATTTTAACAAGCTGCAGGCTGAAGTTTTGCTCGACATCGTGCTAGCGCTGGGGTTCAGTGCCTGGTACAGGGATGTACCTGAGGCACAGAGAGGAGCAGGGACTGCTCAAGGAAAGGTGTTTGCACCCCGAGGCTGGGCAAGGAGCCCCTGCTCGAGGCTGTAAAGCCTCTTTTGGCATCTCAGAGAACTCCATGCTCAGCCCCAGAGACAGAGAACACCGAGTGATGTATCTGGAGGAACAACGAATAAGTAATGAGAGGACAGACTGTCCCTTTGGATGACACCCAGCCCCACCAGTGATTATCTGAGAGTGCCTGAACCCAACCCACAAAATCACACTTAATCTTCTCCAATTTAAGACTGGGACTTGTTTCTACGTCCCTCTCCTCACCTGCAAATCTAACACCATTTTCGTGGTTATACTTCAAACTGGGGACTCAAAAGCCCTGGCTTAAGTCGTCCTTCAGCTTCAGTTTACCTGAGCTTACTCATCCTTAGGTGCTTCATTATAACTCCCCTGGACAAAGCCTAAAGCAATGAGAATCTAAATATTATGCTAACTATGCCAGATGAGGTTTTTGAATAGGAAAGCTCCAGAAAAGATATTTAAATTAACATCTTCAAAGACTAAGATGTAGCAGGGTCCTGGAGAGTTATCAGCAGCCAGTTCCCTGTGTCTAAAGCAACTATGGGAACATTGCTCGGCACAGATTTATTTCCCAGCACAGGCAATTGTTTTAGAGCATGAAACGAGTTGCTCCCTCAACCCCTGAACTACGCAGGACAAAGGGAAACAAAGTAGGAAATTGTTAGAAAGAGTAATAGTACAGCAAGACCTTGATCTTGTGATAAGCATGGTACAAAAATGCTCCCGATACCCGACTGGGCAGCAGTATCCGAATTCCTCAGGCTTCTTTACAGTATCAGCTCTCCAGCTCTGGAAGAACAAATAGCAGGGAAGATTTCTGAAGAGATGAAAATGGTACATTTTCAACAGCCTGAGATGATTACTCACAAAATAGCAACAGCACAGAGGTAACTGATTGCCTCCCGGGCAAAAGTCAAAGTCTTTGCATTGTAGCTATGAAAGGATACTGAGATCAAAAGGAAAAAGAGAAAACTCTATTTTAGGCTGTCATGAGCAGAAAGGTCCTCCTGGCCCCTTGGCATCACCACATACCAAGATAAAACTGAAATTGCTCTTACACTGCACATGCCCGAGACGACTGCGCAGCACTGAGTGACCCTTTACTCCAGGGGCAGGGAGCAGCTCCTGCCCCATTCCCAGCTGAATTTTGGCAGCGTCCATTGCAAACCCCACCAATCCTCACCGCCATGCACCAGGACACGGCAATCACCGTGTGCCACAGCCCCTCTGGAATCAGAAGGGAGATACGCCAAACGCCGAGCGAGGTGTTATTAATAACACTTAGCGATTGATTGCGCGTTACATCTTCAAGCACTTTACCAACATTAATTAATTAAGGTGTTTTCCATTTAATGTGGGAAGGAGACTAAAGCAAAAACGCGAGGCTGAACGGACCAAACGCCAGATGAAGCGTGGCAAGTCACCACCAGACTCCAGATTTCCACACAGATATTGCTTTTAACCAACCTACTGAAAACACAGTTGTAGGTTGGGAAAAGCCAGGAAGCCAAAGCCCAGAGGTGCAGCCAGCAGGGAGAGGGTCACAGCTAAGCAGGAACGTGCCACAGCAACGCTTTGCTGCATCCCCCCATCACCAGCAGCCCACCCCAGACCGTGGGCACGTCTCCGGCTCACAATCAATCCAACCAATACTCATTCAAACAGGGATTCCAGCACGGGGGTGCTGACACACGGCTGCAGAGATGCTGCCGAGCGCTGCCTGTAATTGCTGTGCTAAGAGCTGGGGACATGAAGTATTGATCCCACCCTGATCTGCATCCAAGTTTAGACAGAGGCTGCAGCCAAAATTCTTCTCCCAGCAAACTCACCGGTTAAAAGAGACTGTCAGGGCTGAGAGGTTTGAGTGATTAACAGTCACGCTAAGGACTGCAACAATGGACAAGTTCCATTCCTGCCCACCTACGCACACCCACCCTCCTGCTCTCTCTCTTTGCTGAATTCTTCCAGTTTTGATTAAAATTATGGAAAAGAGGCCCTCGAAACATATCTTGCCATGGCAAAAATAGCGCATTGTAGTGGAGAAAAGTCTCAGAGTGCACAAAAGGGGCAGAGTTATTACCTCCAGCTGTCTCAAGCTGCACCATAATTACACAAATAACACATCTGACAAACTCAGTATTAATTACCGACTGAGCGTGGCACAGAGACACACATTCACCTCCTTCCACACGACTTGGGACTGACCTGGAGCAGCTGCCTGCAGCACTGTGATCGTGAGCTCCTTCCCACCACACGGAAGAAATTCTTCCCTGTGAGGAAGGTGGGCGGTGAGTCCCTGGCACAGGGTGCCCAGAGAAGCTGTGGGTGCCTCTAAAGTGTCCAAGGCCAAGTTGGATGGGGCTTGGAGCACCCTGGGATAGTGGAAGGTGTCCCTGCCCATGGCAGGGGGTTGGAACTGGGTGATATTTAAAGTCTCGAACAAGCCAAACAATTCTGGGGTTCTCTAGGCAGAGGGACCTGATGATTCCAGCACGTGCTTCTCCCCCCAGACCACAGCAGAGCCCCCCATGCACCCACGTGCCCCCCAAGCACACCCCGAGTCTGCACTTGCAGGCTGCCACCCTATTCCCCATCCTCCTGCCTGCCTTTAATGTATTTGCATAAATCCAACAGCTTGGCAGCCCTCCTACTTAGGAGACACACAACAGCAGAGCTATTCAGAGATTCTTGTTTTCACCCCATCCTTCTGAGCGTCGTCTGAAAATCCTTGAGGAAAAGCATACGGCTCACTATAGATATCTCGGGCCTGTCTACACAAACACAGAGTGATGTAGGAGAGCTCTGATGGCAGCATATAAACAATAGTACCAAGCTTAGGGAGGAAGCACAAAGCAGAGTGAATCTAATCGGGGGGTTTTGCAGAGATCAAGTACTCTCCTCCTTTTCCTTGCTAAGCATGACAGACAAAACACTTCAGATACGATTTTACACTTTAACTGATTGGCTTCTGTTACAACACCAGTGGTACAGGGCTGGATATATCACAGTTTTAATAACAGCCTATTAAATTCATGGGGAAAGACAAAGACTCAGCCACAGCCACCAGGCCATGGAGTCACACCTTGCTAGGGAAGCGTCCTTTCTCCTAACTCCGAGTCATCAGCACGCTGAGCCAAATTCCTCAGTTTAAAGAGTGGGAAGATGGACCAAACCCTCCAAAAATTTCAGCAGTGGCTGCAGGTACCCCTCTCCCATCCAGCTGAAGGTGGTGCCACTCCTTTCCACCGGTCACAGGGACCCCACAACTCCACAGCACGTGTAAGCAGAGTTATTAAGCAGAGACACGTAGGCTTTGGGGAACGGAGCGCATTTCTTTGGCACCTTTACAGGGTACCAACTGTTTCCCAGCATGCTGATAGTAGCGGAACACAAAGAGGAGTTTTTTCATCACTCAGATTAGAAAACCTCTGAGGAAAACAAAAAAAAGCCTTAACCCTCAGAGAACCACACACACCCCTGTCCCTTGCCAGGACACGCTGCAGAAATGTGCATCTCCCCAGAAGCGTCCTGGAGAGGAAACGAAACCGAACCCTGAGCACGCAGACAGAAATCAGCGTGAGCAGCCAAGTATTGTACCTGCTTTCCTGGCTGGAAGCCTGCATTTCCACATGCATGCCCTGTCCAGCGTGCCACCATCTGCATTCCTGATGCCCCTGCTCCACAGGGGAGGCTGGAGGCTGGCATCCTCCTCCTGCCCTTCCAGCAGGGTTTTATAAAAGCCAGAGCCACAGCAGCCTGGCTGTGGTGCACGGCAGAGGGGGGCTGAGATGGTCCCAACAGGCACCCCTGCGCAGCAGTTCAGAAAATCCCTGGCCACACAGGTAACTTCACTTCCTACATCCCCACAGCCACCAGGAAGCTCAGCTGGGCAAGTGGAATTCACACCCCACACCCCCGCTACCAAAACAGTGAAATACAAGCTGGATGGAATAAATCCACTAATTAATCCCTCTAAATCAGTTTGCATTAATGCCACGGACAACAACACACCGGCGATGCAATCGCATCAGTGCCAGCCATGGCACGGGGGCTGAAACACGATGATCTTTAAGATCCTTTACAACCCGAAGTGCTCTGTGATTCTGTAATTCCATGATTACATCCTGCCGGCAGCGACTATGCCCCGCCAAGTGCTACGCTACCTTTAAAAAGCTTCACCGAAACGCTACAGTTATTTAAAATAGCGCCGAACCACCCTTCCAAGAGATACAGTAAATAAGTAACGAGTAAATAACAGCTACTGACGTTTTTATCACACAGGTGTAAATTCAGTTATCGGGAAAGGGGAGGGCTCGCACTATTTCTGTTCTGACACCAAGGCTGCTCAGGGTAAATTGTCATGCAAGCCCCTAATAATTTGGGAAATACAAACGTTCAAATCCAAAAGTATTCAAATACAAACATATCAGTGATGGCAAGACACTTTGATTAGCAGGAAACTGAACTGCAGCCTGGCGAGAGCACCACGAGTACTCCAGGAGCGATTCGGGCTCAGTTCCTTCACCGTCACACAAAGTCTCTCCCGTTTCCCCTGCACCCCGTTTTCCACGCTCAGCCCCGAGGCACCGAGACAACTTTTGGGGGATGTGGGGGGCAGAGGGGGTGTGTGCATCGCACAGGGCTGTCCGAGCCTGCCCCGGCCGTGCCGGGGGTGTTCGGGGTGGGCTCCGGCTGCCGGGCGCGGACCGAGCCCCGCAGCCCCC